>JAXQQM020074204.1:0-126958 GCA_034641835.2 Pinus albicaulis
GTAATGACTTCATGGACTACTTTACTTCATATAATAGACAAAATGCTTTTTCTTGTGAAAAAATGATTAATGTTTATCACCTCGCCTTCAAAATCAGTTGATGTTGGCCTATGTTATTAGTTTGTGTTTGATGATGGTCCGATGGTCTTCTCACATCTGCAATAAGCCCTGCTCATGATTTAGTACTTTAATTTGTATTTGGAATAATGGACGTCGGTACGTACTCTATCTATTGCTTTACTATTCTACATACTGCTATTTCACTTTCTTATAGATGCCTTGGGCATATTTGGATGCTTTCTCAGATTGCCGATAATCTCCATGTGGACCGTTACTGGGTTTTATATCAAGTCGCTGTATGTGACATGGGGTATTTTTCTATCATTGTCTGGGGTGGGACTTCCACTTTTCTGGATGGATATTTGGGTTCTAATCTTCAGATGTGAAAATGTAATGACTTCATGGACTGGTTTACTTCATATAATATATTCAAAACAACGTTTTTTCTCTTGTGAAAAAAAAATGATTAATGTTTATCACTCTGCCTTTAAAACTAGCGATGCTGGTCTATGTTGTTGGTTTATTGATATGGTCTGATGGTATTTTTATATTTTGGACATATCACACTCCTCACATGATTAGCGTTTTTCTCTGTTGCAGGATTTTTGGTACTTTAATTTGTATTTGGAACAATGGACGTCGGTACTCTATCTGTTGCTTTACTATTCTACATACTGCTATTTCACTTTCTTATAGATGCCTTGGGCATATTAATTTGGATGCTTTCTCAGATTGTCGATAATCTCCATGTGGACCGTTACTAGGTTTTATATCATGTCCCTGTATGTGACATGGGGTATTTTTATATCATTGTCTGGGGTGGGACTTCCACTTTTCTGGATGGATATTTGGGTTCAAATCTTTAGATGTGAAAATGTAATGACTTCATGTACTGTTTTACTTCATAAAATATATTCAAAACAACATTTTTCCTCTTTTAAAGTTTCATTTTTTTTTTTTTTAAATTGAACTCTCCGTCGCAATTCCGACGTCCTTTAAGCGTCAGAATTATGACAGTATACAGACGTCGAAAGTGCGACGTCCAAAATGTCGGACCATATTTCGTCGAACGGACAAAGCCATATACGGTTTTAAGCGCGACGTCCAAAACGCCTTAACGATTTCGTCGTAATTTTATAATACAGCTCAAGAGCGATTGCAAATGTCGAATTGCTACTCTTTATTGTGATTGTGACAAATTAATATACGCTGTTTCGAAGAGCGCGCCAAAATGCGACCACATTTCGTCGTAATTGTGACAGTTTACAGACGTCGGAAGAGCGACGTTTAAAACGTCGGACCACATGTCGTTGGAAGTGCGACAGGTTTTAAAGGTCGGAAGTGCGACGGATTAAGAGACGTCGGAAGAGTGACGCTTGTTTGGAAGCGACGGAAAAGTGTCGATACTGCGACACTTTTTAGTTGTGTCGGATCGCGACTTCGACGGCAGTCCACGGGCTTGCTCGCGCGCCAACTCGCTTCCCGCGATTAGTTAAAGGTTGAATAACATTGATTTGTCGCTAATTTCCGCCAAATGTTCTAGTGTCTATTTGTTTTCTGCTAATTGTGATATTTGGGAATGGCTTAAATTAAGTGTAAAAATTATCAAGGAATGTTGGTTAGTCCATGTCTTGATGTGCAAAACTTGAAAGGAATTTCTTGAATGATATTTTCATTACATGCTAAGTAGAGTTAAACTAGAAACATTTACGGTTTGTGTTGTCTTCCAGTTGTTTCTCCAACGATTGTTTGAAAGTTTCCCTAAAGAGTATGCTAAAGCAGACAATGATTGTAAGACATCTGACCTGATCTTAAGATGCACTTTGTTTTCTTATCTGTTTTCATCCCTTCTGAAAGTATTCTAGTGAGATTACTGGATTTTTGTGTGATAAGTTAGCTTTAATACAAGCTTTTCCAAAGAATTCTATGGTTAGCCCTGTCCTTTGGCTGGTTTCAAACAGTTGCTTCAAAAGGATTTTCTTGTATGGAAAGTTGATAAATCCTTGCTGAAATTATTGTCTTTTTCCACCTTCTCAACACTTTTAAATGTTCCACTCCATCATTTAATCTAAAGGATCTTTTGATATAGATGAATTTCCCCTTGGACCACTCTTGAAATTATTGTACAATTAAACCCTTTTTGTGACTCCATTTCCAAATGTTTAAAGCTACTTCATACTAATCCTACCTGCTAAACACTTCTCAATAAACTTGCATATTCACCTTTTGGAACTCCTTCATTTTGTGATAGTCCATCCAATTTAAAAATCATACCTAACCAACCAAACAAACATAAAACCCTTTTTCTTAATAACTACCCTAATATCATATTAAAACCTTAAAAGATAAATTAATCTTTGCACTTATAGAGAGATCCATCTCTAGATTTAGGAGGGCTATATCCTAGAATCCAAAATTGGTTCAAATGTAGGCTCTAAAACATTTATTCTTGCCACTCTACTAAATTACAGAGACACCAACATTTCTGGCGACCATACTGGGGACTTTCTGAAGTAATAGATAACTTCACAACTCAGATAATCCCATTTTTAACAAATGAATCAAATGTCTACCTAGATTGGTTTTGATTGTTAATGGTGAACAACTTTCAAGCCCTGAAATCAGGTAAAAATCCTTCACCTGGTGACTCCACTGAACATCAGTAGGACTGCTGATTTTCCTTGGTTTTCCAAAGACTCCACTGGGAAACCCTTTATCATAACATCATTTAAACTCAGTAAAGAAACTTTGAGAATTGAGTTTTCTTTATCAATAGACTTGCTTGATTTTTAAATATTGTCATATTAGGCTAAATGTTTCTAAATACTAAGTCTAAAACACAACACTGTGGCTTCAAAAATAGTTCATACTAGGAGCCATCCTGACCCAAATCCTCCTAAGATAGTTGAAAATCCTGAAAGTATACTTAGGAAGTCTCCTAAGGTTCAAGCTTCAACTATTGTTAGGTCGCTCCATAGAGTTGATTCTGTTCCTAAAAATCTTACATCTCTACAAGAATCACAAGTTGACTTAAGAAACCCATTCAGAAGTAGGTCACTTGATGATATAGATCAGATAGTTTTTGATTCCCCACCTTCATCCCAAGATAGAGGTGAACATCCTAGTAGCAGAGAAACTACTCCACCTAATTTTCATTTCCTTCATAATTTTGGCTTCTCTCATCCTAGATTGGCTCAAAAATCTCTTGCTGGTCCATCTACATCTGTTCTTTACACACCCACTGTTCAAGCCACCCCATTCCATCAACCCCCTCCTATCTTACATCCTCCACCTATAAATCCCCCATTTTTCCCACAATCTCCTATCATGGCAACATGGTATGCTCCTCTAGTCCTTCCTTTACCTTTAGTCAACCTGCCACATGACTATGAGTCCAAGATACCATTATATGATGCCAATGGTGCTACCACTACTTCACAACATGTGGACAAGATGAATGAATATTTTGATAGAAACAAGATTCATGATGAATCGGTCAAACTCAGATTTTTTACTCAAATTCTAGGGGGAGAAGCAAGGAAATGGTTCGAATTATTAACCCCTAATAGTATTAATGACCTCCAAGCCCTTCATCAGTTATTCTTAAACAAATGGGAAGTTAGGAAAAACCCTCTCCAAATACATTTAGACTACAACAATGTCAAAAGAAACACTGGGGAAAGTGTCCAAAATTATTGCACTAGGTTCAATAGTGTTTATAATGCACTGCCCCCAGAGTTGAAACCTCCATAAGGCTCAGCTTTGGCTAAATTTCCTGAAAGATTTGATCCTGAAATGGCATATCAACTAAGAGAATGAGATCCCTTAACCTTGGAAGACATGTAGAAGCGAGCTCTTGTTGTGGAAGTAAATCTGATTGAGAAAAGAGCGAGGATGAGGAATGAAAAGAAAGTATCATTTAGGGAAGAATCTGCACCCTCTACACCTAGCTCAAAAATGGAAAGGATGATGGAAGAAATGATGAAAAAGATGAGCATACTTGAGAGAACACAATATAGAGAAAGCCAATCAGCTCCCCAAAACAGAAATCAATCTCAAAATCAAAATCAGAACTTTAGGAGAAATTAACCTCAAAATAGACAAAGAGAGGATGATCAGCAGATCAAACCTCCATTCCAAGAAAACTATGTATGTGAGGTTGAAGAAGCGATTGAATAAATATAGGAAGATGACATAAACTTGTTGGGAGTAGGTAGTGACCACTTTGATGTTCCTATTAATAGAAAACAAGGTCTATACACACCCTATGATGATAAAAGAACAGAGGATGAACATTATTATCAAGAGCTACAAAATGTCATCATAGAGACCCCAAAATAATATGACCTTAGGAGTAAGAAGAATCAGGAAAATCCCAAAATCAAAACCTTTGATAATTATACAAAAAGCAGCCCTGTGAGCAAACCCAAAAACATTAAACAAAAAGACAAAACAATGGCTATAAATTCTGATCAAAACAGAGATAAAGGAACTCAAATGAATGAAAAACGGAGTGCAGACATTAGTAGCATTAGTACTTGATCTACTGCCCCTATTAAAAAAAATTTGAAAAATGTAAATAGAGGAAATCAGCAAGCTGATTTTTCTGATAAAGTGGTGATTAACAAGGTTGAAACAAACATTGTAAAAAATCAGCTGCCTTTTAGTTTGGAACAGGAAATTTCCAAGGTTAAAATCTCTATTCCCCTCACTGAATTAGTCACCCAAGATGTATATAGATCACAAATTTTGAAAGATTTCAACATAGCAGAAAATAATGACATTGTAAACCTCAATGATGACCAACCAGAGCTCTTATTTCGTCCTAAGATTGAGGGAAGATACCAAGAAGGGCTAGTTCCTCCATTTTATGTTAGTTTGAAAATTCATGACAAAATTTTACACAATGCTATGTATGACTGAGGGGCCTCTCACAACTTAATGCCCAAAGCAGTAATGGAGAGTCTAGGCCTTGAAATCACCAGACCGTACAAAGATATATATTCCTTTGACTCCAGTAGAGTGAAATTTTCAAGTTTGATTAAAGACCTTTGTGTAAACTTAGCTCAAATTCCAGCCTAGTGTTTAGTGATGGATATTGTAGTGGCTGATGTCCCCCCCCCAAATATGATATGCTGTTATCAAGATCATGGGGAGCTAAGTTACAAGGAACAATGCAAATGGATATGACATATTCTACCATCCCTTTTTTTAATCAAACTCGAATACTTTATAGGGAATCTCACATGCAATACATGGTCGGTAGCCAAGAGAGACTAGAAAACTCTCCTCTTTCTTATGTGCATACAGGCCTTGACTCATTTATTCTCTTCAATCATGAAACATTTAACGAGAAAGAAACCTTAACTTATTTAGTGGCCACCCCTCACTGTAACATAGTGATAGACTCAGAAAAGGAGGAAGACAAGAAAAAATCATCAAGACAGTTTTCCAAATCAAAAAATCACATCAAATAAATTACAGGTCTAGGGCTACAAAACAGTAATCCATTGGTTGTCAAATTTGAGAGTCAAGAGAAGAATCCTCAACATCTAGAAGAACATGAGGAACTAAACCAAATTCAACATAATACTGGCTTACAAGAAAAATCTAAAAGCACACAAGATAAAGAGGAAGGTAGCCAAACTAGTAAATATGAAACTAGCCCTCTTTGGAGTATGAGTTTTGATGGTTCTCACAGTAAGAATAGTGCAGGCGCAGGAGTGTGGCTTCACAACACAATGAAAAATCATGCTGAAGGAAACTCATACAAATTGAACTTTCCATGCACTAATAATATAGCTGAATATGAGGCACTCCTTCTAGGCTTCCATTTATTGAAAAAATTAGGAGCCAAAAGGATAATTGTTCATGGAGATTCTAAACTCATAATTAGGCAAATTAATGGGGAATACACTGCAAAAAATTCCAGATTGAGAGCCTATAGGAATGATACCCTAGATTTACTCAAAAAATTTGATGAATATGAACTTACCTTTGTCCCCAAAAACTAGAATATGATAGCCAATGCACTGACCATTTCTGCTAGTACTTGAAAAAGGCCTTATGAAAGCAAACAACACACAATTCAAGAGAAATACAGACCAGCCATCCCAGACAATGAAAAATACTGGCAAGTGCTTGAGGGAGATAAACAAATAGAAGATTTCCTATAGTCCAAAAATGAATTTGAGCCACCAATTTTAGATTCAAATTATGAAAATGACTGTCCTATTGAAGAAAATCTACTTGATGAAGAGGTAAAGTCCCTAGAGATTGCTGATATAAATCTGTTATCTAAGAAACTTGAACATACCATAGAAGTTAGTGCAGATTTGCAAAAAGAAAATTTAGAAATGCTGCAATCTAACACTCAAAGCTTGCCAAAAGGACTAGTCCCATTAGAAGAATTGTTTGATTTCAATGATGCTGCAAAAAAACAAAAAATGGAGCCTGTTGAAACCAAAGTAGAAGAATGTAACATAGGCAGTGAACAAAAACCAAAAAATGATAAAACTATCTAAAACATTTCCAGCTCACATAAAACTGAAATATATTGAGTTGTTTAGAGAATTTTTTGATGTATTTGCATGGAGTTACGAAGATCTAAAATCATATGACACAGAGATAATTCAGCATAAGATACCCCTCAAAGAAAATTAGAAGCCCTGTAGACAAAAATTTAAGAAAATGTATGATTCTTGAATTATAGTCCCTATTAGATATTCAAATTGGGTATCTAATCTTCTGTCGGTTAGGAAGAAAACAAGAGAAATAAGGCTTTGTATTTATTCTAAGAACTTAAATAGAGCCTCATTAAAGGACAACTACCCTTTACCCAAGATGGATCACATCTTACAAAAGGTAGTTGGTTCTAAAAGGATTTATTTGTTAGATGGCTTCTCAGGTTACAATAAAATTCTGGTACATCCTGATGATCAAATCCAAACAGCCTTTACCACACCTTGGGGTACTTTCATGTATGTGAAAATTCCCTTTGTTTTAGTGAATGCTGGTGCTACATTTCAGAGAGCCATGGATATTGAATTCTCAGAAGAATTAGGCTTCTTCATCATTATTTACCTTGATGACATCATTGTTTTTTCCAAAATAGATGAAGAACACCTAGAACACTTGAGAAGAGTCTTTGAGAAATGGAGAAAATTTGGGTATCTTTAAATCCAAAGAAAACAATTTTTGGTCTCCAAGAATGCAAATTACTTGGACACATCATATCAGAATACAAGATAAAGATAGACCCAAACAAGATTGATGGTATATTGAAAATCAACCATCCTAGAAACATCAAGGAACTTCAATCTTTCATCGGAAAGATTAATTTCTTGAGAAGGTTCATACTCAATCTGGGTGAACTCCTTAGAAACATAAAAAATATTCTCAAAAATGAAGAAGGAGTTAAATGGACCTTGGAAGCAAAGAAGTCATTTGAACTGGTAAAACAAGAATTAACCAAAACACGAGTTCTCATTAGTCCTAATTTTACAAAGGATTTCTTCATTTTTTCATTTGCATCAGAACACACAGTGGCTGTTGTCCTATTACAGAAAAACTTGAAGGGACAAGAGAAGCCAATTGCATTCTTTAGTAAGGCATTGAGAGATGAACCTCCGAAGTACAATATCATGGAAAAATAGGTCGTTTCCTTAGTCAAATCCTTAAAATACTTCATAGTTTACATTTTACATTCCCACATAATTACATTTGTGCCAAATTCAGTTGTAAAAGACATTTTAACCCAGGATCCAGATGGAAAAAGAGGAAAGTGGATTGCTATGATACTTGAATATGATTTAGAAATCAAGCCCACTAAGCTCATAAAAGGCCAAGGACTAGCAGGATTAATGGCTGAGTCTAACTTTGAAGCTATTGATATAAACATGTTAGATGCATTAGATGAACATAAGGAGTTGTCAACTCCCATTATTGAAGATAATTTTCTATTTTAATCTTGGTATGCTGATATTTTCTATGTTTTTCTCAATTTAAATACACCTCCTAGTTTGTCTAAAATGAAGGCAAGATTTTTAAAGTTGAAAGTTGTAAATTACTGAATTTTGGATAAATGTCTATATTGGAAAAATGCCAGTGGATTATTGCTTAAATGTTTTCCTGAGAATGACGCAGATAAGATCAAGCATGAATTACGGGAAGAAGAATGTGGAGGCCACCTCTATTGGAAGACAACTGCTAATAAAATCCTTAGAGATGGTTACTATTGGCCCACCCTCTTTCAAGATGTCCACAAAATGATTATTGCATGTCACAAATGCCAACTCTTTGAAGGTAAAAGAAAACTTCTTCCCTTACCCTTGCATCCAATCCCTGTTGAAGCTCCTTTTTAGCAGTGGGGTCTAGACTTCATTGAGGAAATCCATCCAGCCTTATCTTCCCAAGAGATAGCTACCAGCGCCCTAGCTAGTTTTATTTCCATTCTGTCTGTAAGCAAATTTCAGTTCTTTGATATTAATGAAATGAAGTGTTATTTCCACTGCATCTCTGTATTTATGGTTATATGTTTATTCTGTTGCATTCCCACATAAATCCAGATCAGCATGTGTCCAAATAATTCTCCATCATTGAATGCGCAGTCCTTGGCAGGATCTATGTTATGTTTCATAGTGTGGCAGTAGCAGGGTTTGAACCCTTGCTTGTGAGCTTATTCCTTGAAGGAAGGGCCAACTCTTCTCCCGGAAAGATTTTTACATAATCCTCCTTGTATTTCTTGTATATTTAAGCTATTTGTATTCATAGCTATAGTTTAAATATGTTTTCCAGTTCCATATCTGCACATATGCTATTATGTACTTGTGCTCTCATGAAACCCTTGTCGGGTTATCCCTGTGATGTATAAAAGGGGCTAGATATCCATTTTCCTCCATGTTTTGATATAATAAAATCTAGATCACTTATTGCATCATATTATATCTGAAACCCCTAGAAAATCATGCTGTATATGGTTCAATAGCTTTCTGTTGAGCTAAGTCATGGGATTTGGGCCTTTTTAAGCCACGTCGGGACCGAGAGATCTGGTTTACTTAGCTAGAGTGATTTTTTTTTCTAAAATTTAGTATTTGAGTCCCATATGACATATTCTAAAGGATCCCACCATTATTTTCCTATGTTATTATGCAAATAGCTAGAAATAACTTTTTTGGGGCTTAAAATGTCGTTTTTCCCCAACTTTTGGGTCAGAAAATGATGTATAAGCTTCTGCTGAGATACTGACTTATGATAATGTGTTTTTTGACACATTCCATGAATGAATATATTTCTTCAGCTCCAGCATTATGTTTACATATTGTTGCAGTCCAATTATTGGGCATTTTCCTACCATTCTAAGTGTGAGAGGCTTGTTTATCTCACCTAGTTTGTTTGGTTTCTGATTTCCTCCTGGATTTGGACCTTATATTATCATACATAAGAGATAAAATGGCTAATATTTCATTCTGTAGCATAAATTCCTGAAAAATGCGCTTTTCAGTCATGCCTTGCTAGCGATCCCAATTTGGGGATATTACAGTGGTATCAAAGCATAGTCTTGGCTCAGCCTATGAGTTCCAGCAATCAGAGGGAGCCAGATCAAAATGATGGAGAGGATGAGTTTACTCTCATAACTTTTCATATCTAGAAGGAACCTCTCCCACAAGGTTAAGCTGATGAAGGAGAAGATATGCCAAGAAAATCCTAGAGGGTTTCAAGAAAGGGAAGAACCACGCACTTCCTATTCTCATGAAGAAGAAGAATAGGAGCATGGAAGACACTTGGAAAATAATATTCCAAGTGAATACCTTGTTGAGTACAAGAATCAACCTAGAGCCTTCAATGAGACTGTAGCCTTCCCACATTTCATTCAACTGGAGGAAGAAAGGAGACCTTACAGCACAAGAAGGATGAAGGGAAATAGGTTTCTATTGTCTTTTTTTGATGGATCATGTTCAGCAAGGACTTGGACAAGAAGACTTGCAAAATTCTTCTTACTACATCCAGTGGTAGAAAGAGAAGTAGCAAATATTTCATTGCTACAAATGAAGGGTAAAGCAAGCACTTGGTGGTTCAGCCACATAAGTCATGCAAGAGTATCTACTCTTGTAGATTTCACTCAGAGGGTGATCAAGATATTTGATGAAGAACAATCGAAGAGCCCTCACCATATCTTCAGAAGAATTATATCAGTGTTTTCACAACCATGGAGGAGTAGCCTTCAACATCAACAGTTGAGGGAGCCAATACAGTGAAAGAAAGAACTCTTGTAGCCATGCAAGGTGTTCCCAAAGTCCAACAAGGTATGATTGCATTTGCACTTTCTATTATTGCAGAAAATCTATCAGAAGATTGTGGAAATATGTTGTTGTATGACCCATGATCATCACTTACTACTAATCTAGAGCAACAAGGTTGCACTGCACTATCCAAAAGCAGCAGTGAAGAGATGAGGACCCATTCCTCATGGGAACATTAAGATGCCAGCTTCATTCATGAAGCCATGGAGGAAGAGATGTCAAAGGATAGACATCTTGAGAGGATAAAATATTTCTCCTCTCTAGATGACACTCTCTCAATGAGCATTCCACAGCTCAAAGAGAGACTTCTGCTTACATCAGATCCAAAGGCCTCTTTGGTTTTGGAAGGCCATGCATGAGGAGGTCTCATTAGGAGATCCCATTGGAGGTGCACTTCAACATTTCATGAAGTGAAAAGTTCTTCAAAGGATGGAGGAGCATGGTGTCCTACTGTGGGATGATACCAAAAATTTGCGGAATAAGATCCATCACCCACATTGGGATGAGTGGATGGTAGTGTAGAGAAATAGGGTTCCAAACACCTTGCAGATCTATGATACAGGCTAGCAAGAGGCATGGCTGCACTGGTTGTTTTTGGGTGAGTTTGGTCACTACCCAAAAATTTCTATTTCTTTATCTCATGTCTTGAGTCTTAATGATAGGATGGATAAGAAGAAGGCATGGTTGTTGTAGCTGTTAAGAAGAGAGTTTTGACATCATATGTCAAATCTTATGTCCATATGTTTACCTTTGTTTGAGATATGTCTCATATGCTCACATGTATCTATGTTTGAGATGTATTTCATGTATGTACATTGTTTTTGGAGAGAGGATAACTTCCCCATGATGTATGAGGGAGCCGGTTTGTACTATTTTGATGAGGCATCTCACATGTCCATCATTGTATTATTTCTCCATGATCTGGATTTTGATAATGCAAGGAGGCAGCAAGAGTCCTTGTTGCTATGGCTATTATTGAGGGAGTATGGGATGAAATTTATCCATACTCATCATAATACCTTAGAAGGAATGTATGGTACATTGTCTTGTTATTTTGATCATGTACAACTGACATATATTTTTTTTTACTACCACATAGTAGATAAGCACTCATGCACAACTAGTACCTTGTTGGAGGACAACTTGCCACATGACATTCTCAAGCAGCAGTTGGGAAAACTACATTATATCCCTTGGATAGATCGTTGGTATCATGGAACCATCAGCATTTCTTTGATTTGGATGCCAAATGGTGATGATGTGCCATTCATTTTGGATGGAATGGTTTGGGTTAGCATGATTCATGACATGGGAGATAGGATCTTTGGAGATCTATTCTTCTTCTTGCCACCTGAGGGCAACCTATTTGCAACACAAGATCAGTATGCACTCAACACTTTCCATGAGTGGAGATGGAGACAGCATGGGTTAGGCCATCTTACCTATCATGTTCAACTATTCATCCCACCTTCTTTGTAGGATCCTAAGGCGGAGGAGATATTTCATGAGTTTCCATGTTGGAGGGTGACTCATCTTGTATGGATGATGGCTTGGGGATGAAGGTTTTACATGGGAATGTTAGTTCCAAAACATATTTTGGACTCCATGCCTTGGGAAGAATTTTTTCAGTTCTATCCTTGCAGTTGCTTGAGGACAAGCAACATTTGGGAGGGGAGGACTATAATATTCCTACTTTAGCAGGCAGTTAAGGGGAATATTAAAATTTTGATTTTTGCACTTTGTAGTTGGATAAATGGGTAAGGAGGCCCATGCATAATAAAAACATGAATAAAAACCATTGTAATGTGAAAGTAGATCATCACATTAGCTGGATTTTACACTTATGGGTGTGAACAGGGGCAAATGGATGAGGACATAGTCAAGTTTGACTAAGTCAACATGCATGCCTGAAGAAGAGGAGAACATCATTATAATCAGTTCAGTGTGAACAAGGATCAACATAGAAAAACATTTGTGAGCTGGATTGAAGGCACTTGAGTGTGAAAATGGAGGAGGTAGATTGAAGAGGTCAACCTTGACCAAATCAAATAGAGTAGTATGGAGGAGTGGCCTTGATGAAGGTACAACATAATTTTGGAGGGAGATTGCCCATGTGGAGTTGGAAACACTAATGGGTGGGACCTAAGGTGAGGGGGATCACAAAGTTTATAACGAAGAGGATGGAATCCATTTGGGGTTAGCTTTGATATCATTTAGTTTGGTCTGCTTATATTGTTTGGCATCCTCTTGCTATTTAGCAAAGCTGCAGTGTTGTTTAGCACAAGCATCTCCTGTATAGGAATCCTTCTCCTTCCTTGAGAAGCCTCTTGGAGGAGTATTTTATTTTATTTTTCCACACATAGGATTTAGGCCAAGCATCGTCCTTTAGCCACAGTGTTATTTCTACATATTATAGTGTTGTGTTGCAGGGTGTTGCAGTGGAAAGTCCCCAACACCACTTTCTCAGCTTATCTTTCTGAGGAGGGAGCTTCCCTTTCTTTGCAAGATATACTAAGGAGGTTTCTGAGAATTATGTACATCTTGGCATGTGGCCAAATAATTCTCCATCATTGACTATGCAGTCCTTGGCAAGATTTGCGTTATGTTTCATAGTGTTGCAGTAGCAGTGTTTGAACCCTTGCTTGTGAGCTTATTCCTTGGAGGAAGGGCCAACCCTTCTCCCAAAAATATTTGTACATCATCCTCCTTATATTTCTTTTATATTTTAGCTATTTGTATTTAGAGCTACATTGTAACTACATTTTTCAGATCTAGATCTGCAAATCTGTTATTATGTACTTGTACTCTCATGAAACCCTTGCCGGGTTATCCCTGTGATGTATAAAAGGAGCTAGATCTCCATTTTCCTCCATGTTTTTATATAATAAACTAAAATATTTTATTTCATCATATTATATCTGAAACCCCCAGAAAATCACGTTGTGTATGCTTCAATATCTTTCTGTTGAGCTAAGTCATGGAATTTGGGCCCTTTTAAGCCATATCGGGACCGGGAGATCTGTTTAACCTATCTATAGTAATTTGTTTTTCTAAAATTTGGTATGTGAGTCCCATATGAAATATTCTAAGGGATACCACCATTATTTTCCCCTATTATTAAGCAAATAGTTGGGAATAACGTTTTTGGGGCTTAAAATGCTGCTTTTCCCCAACTTTTCGGTCAGAAAATGATGTATAAGTTGTTTTTGAGACACCAACTGATGATAATGTGTTTCTTGATGCATTACATGAATGAAAAGATTTCTAAAACTCGAAAATTTTGTTTACATATTGCAGCAGTCCCATTATTGGGCATTTTCCGGCCATTCTAGGTGTGAGAGGCTTGTTTATCTCACCTAGTTTGCTTGGTTTCTGATTTCCTCTTGGATTTGGATCTTATATTATCAGATATAAGATATCCAAGGGCTAATATTGTTTTTTGTATCATACATTCCTAAAAAATGCGTTTTTGAGGCATGCCTTGCTAGCAATCCCAATTTGGGGATATTACACACTAGTAAGTTGTAATACCACAAATTTTGAGTCTAACCTTATGCTAGTACGATTAATACCAAGTGAAATGGAATTAGAGAGAAGTTCAATCAACGCTCTATACTCAACGATATTTTTTGTCAATCTACCAATACAAATCTCTTGAAAACTCACTAACTCATCGTTCAGAGTGAAAATGGCACACGCTACAGAGGGTAGATTTTGCGTACTACATATAGCACCATCACCATATCCAAAAAAGGGTTCTAAAGATTCATACATCTGCAATGAAATGTAAATAAGATTACTAATGTCAAGAAAACTCTAAAAAAAAATTAATATAGTGAATGAAAATCAACAGCATATATAAAATATAATACAAAAAATTACTACACTCATGATTAAGTATAGTAACGTTTCAAATACGACCCATTTCTAGGTTGTGCCAATGGAATTCCATCGTAATCAACCAACTCATAGGCACCCTTAGCAAGAACTCTTTTGAAAATATAGGGGCCATGCCATAATGGCTCAAATTTTCTTGTACCTATTACATCAGCTTGTTCATTGTAAGGAAGGACCAAGTTGCCCTCTGAAAAAATGCGAGGCTGGAAATTTTTGTCGTATTGTGTCTTTATATGTCTCTTATGTGTTTCTTTGGCCAATTGGGCTTCACAACACATTTCATCAGTATGGATGAGGTTAAGGAGATGCACTTCTTCTTCTCAGGTGTCAGGTAACAAGTCAATTGCGAGTTTTAACAATGATATTTCACATTGGATTAGTAATATAGCTTCTAGACCATACACCAATTGAAAAGGAGTAAATCCGGTCATGTTTCTCACCGATATTTGATATGCCCACAAGGGAGAGTATAGGATCAAATGTCAGTTTCTTTTACGAACTCCTATCATTAGTTGAAGCATTCGTTTAAGAATTTTTTTGATAGACTCAACCTGTCCATTTGATTGTGGATAATGAGGAGTAGAATTATCATGTGAAAATCCTAACTTAGCAGTCAATTCAAACATCATGAAAATTCTTCCCATGATCTATAAATATATCCTGTGGGACCCCAAACTGTGCAATAACATGATTAAAGAAAAACAATGCAGTTGTCTATCCTGTGTTGTTGAATGTAGGCATCGCTTCCACCCATTTGGTAAAATAGTCGAATGCGACAATAATATAACCATGCCCCTCAGAAAAATGAGGGTTACAAGTCATGAATTCAATACCCCATTTCATAAATGGTCCCGTAAATAAAACAAGATGCATTGGCAATGGTGGTTTGCGGATCCTACGATAAAAAATCTGGCACGCATGACAACTTCTGACCATGAGGATGTAGTCTCGAAAAATAGTAAGCCAAAAGTAACCGGTGTGGAGTATCTTCTACGCAGTAGCATATCCAGATAAATGTCCACCACAAGCCCCAACATAACAATAATTTAACACTTTTTCGACCTCCTCATGAGTGAGGCACCTCCTTAAAATGGTATCGACACCACGACGATAAAGTGTATCGTCAACGATCAGATAATATTTGGCATGGTATCAAATACGTCGATGTTCAGAGCGAGAGGTATTAGGTTGAAAATTTTGGGTTTGGAGATAAATGATGAAATCCCCATACCAAGGATTATATGATCCAATCAGAAATAGAGAATTGTTACGAATTCATGGTTCCGACGTAGTTGCAGTACTATCAAAGGGAAGGTCACAGAACTAAGACTTCTTTGACTTCGATTTGATAAATTCCAAATCAAATTCCTGCAAAATGACAATCCATTTTGAATACTTTCCCCCCATAAATTGACGTGATAAGATATAAGTCACGGGGTTGCAATCTGAAACTATTGTTGTTTTTCGAAGAAGGATATAATGGCAAACTATTTGGACAACTTGAACAGCAGCCAAGGAAAGATTTTCTATGTATGAGTACTTAAATTCCATATCATTGAGATTATGACTCAAACAATAGATTAGATGTTCAATTCCATCTTCTACTTGGACCAATACCATAGCAATGGTTGTTTCGGTTGCGGCGATATATAGGAAATAATCATTTTGCTAATTATGAGGATACATTAACGATGCTTAGACAGGAGTGTCCTTGACAACATCAAAAGAAGCTTGTGCAACTTGGTCCCAATGGAAGGTAACCCCCTTTTTCAATATTCGAGTAAATCCTTTAGCCATTTCGACATAATTTGGAATGAACCTCCTTAGGAATTTTTCATTTTCTTGAAGTTTCTGTATCTGAAGTAAGTTAGATGGCACGGGAAAATAAAAAATGGCCTGAACCTTTATAGGGATGATTTTAATTCCTTCTTTTGACACTATGAATCCAAGAAAATGACCAGAACCAACACAAAACACACATTTATGTGGATTGAGGCATATTTTGTAGTGTCAGCAGCATAAGAAAATGGCTCTCAAATGCATCAAGTGATTAGTCTGATTTCGTGAATTTTAATATTCCCAATTAGCCCAAGCTAATGGGAATATTAAATTTTTCTTTGTCTTATTTTGATTTTCATGTTGATGAATAAAATGTGAAGGAGGACATGTAAAACTCCTAAAAACATCAAAATAAATCAATGCCTGTGTAAACAGAGACATATATGGGCCATGTAAATAAACTCTTGCAGGTGTGAATGGGTTTGAATCATGAGACTAGGTCAACCTTGACCAAATCAATAGTGCAGTCTAGGTGAAATGAACCTCATGGATACACATCACAGTTTTAGATGGAGGCTCCACATGTGAAAGAAGCTAACTCATTGAGGTGGTTTAGGGTTTGACAAGGCTTTCATCTTATAAAATAAGGAGGAGGACAATAGGAAAAGGGGTTGAAGGCATTATTTTCTGAAGGTATTGTCTATTTAGATATCCCTTATTCGACTTTCCTATTTAGGAATCCCACCTCCTTTCTTGAGTATCTCTTAGAGGATTCTTGTTTGTCTAGTCCACTATCCGGCATTTGGCCAAGCCACATCTTGCATCTACAACATAGCCCTGTTTAGGATTGGGATGTCCATGTAAGTTGCAGCAAGTGGAAACACTAGATCTTCTTAGATCTAGATTATAATAGTGCCTCTTCTCAGTGCGTGTGTCTCTTAACCTCCTGGAAGAGTGAATTAGCTATTGAGCTTCAGATCCACACATTGGCAACAGGCCAAAGAATTCTCAGAGCCTACAGTGCAGTCCCTCTTCCACTACTATGTTATTTGCAATAGCAGAGTTGCAGGGTGTCTTGGCATCATCCTAGAGGAGAGATCTCTAGTGATTGGATCCTTCCTTTCATTGTGGTGATCCGTGGATGGGCCAGCCAATCCATGTTTTTTCAGATCTAATCTGCTGCATATGTTATGATTCAAAATTTTCTGAATACGTCTATAGATCTATGACTTATATCTCAGATCTACTCACCGTTGTTCATGTTTGGCTGACATCCCCAAGGGGAGTGTATAAAGGAGATTATCTTGTATAAAGATCTGATCTATCATTTTGTGTATAGATCTGCTCTAGATCTTAGTTGTAATCTACTGCATGCTTCATAAATGAAAATAATTATGTCAAGCTTATTCTTCCTTTTTATGTTGTTGTAGCAACTCATTTTGAGTCTTTTGTCTTGTATATTCATTCTATTTATGTTATACACTGTATAAGATACATTGTAGATTTATTTTTCTGTTGTATAGCTGAAATATGGACCTCCATGTTGGTCTCATGCTTAAAAATTGATAAATTACGTTATTTCTGAAGCAGTCCTTTACATATAACTACAGCCCCTCTCTTTGGGTGTTTTTCAGCTAGACTAGGTTGTGGGAGATCTGTTTAAATGACCTAGTTTGATTTGTTTTTCTCTCCTTTTGGATTTAGATCTTAGATAAGCTGATCTAATGGATCCAGGAGCTGCAAACTCATTTCAGTGCACCAAATTCTCAGGAGTGCGTTATTTCAGCAGGCTTGTTGTGCAATCCCTATTTTAGGGATATTACAATGGTATCAGAGCATATTTCTTGGCACAACTTGTGCATTATTGGAGCAAATATTCCTTCAAAAGAAGGGGAGCCTCTCACTGACAGAGAGTAGAGGTATCATAGAATAATACAGAAGAAAATTTATTACACCAAAGACAAATTAAGCAAGGATGAAACCCCTTTGTATGGAAGAATAAAAGGAGTAGAGTTCTCTAACATTATTTCTCAATATTTGCATGAGTTGAAGGAAGAAATTAGGGAAGTGAGGAATGAAATACTAGAATATATCTTGAAGATTTTTGCACATGAAGGAAGCCCCACTACTTCACTTGATGTGTGTGAGCATGCAGCCAGACAATCTGATCTACAACATTATAGCATACCCGCGTTCCTTACAAGAGGGAAAGAAGATGGAGAGACACCAAAGGAGGAGACTCTTGGGGAATACCTCTGAGAATATGAATCTCAGTCTAAAAGATTCATAGAGCATCTATGCTTCCCATAATTTTGTCAAGTAAAATAAGAAAGAAGATCCATGAAGATAACTCCATTTCAGAACATTGCTGGGGAGATTAAAGATTTGCTACATAATTTTCCAAGGGCAAAGGCCTTACCTCAGCAATATCACTCTTCTAAAAAAGAATACATGGGTATCCTTTCCTCAAGGAGAGATCAAGAAAAAGGATCTCTTATTGATGGGGCATACTCCATTGATGAGGAGAAGAAAGAAGTAGAACTAAAAGGTTCCTCCAGCACTGTGCCAATAGGAGGGAATCTATTTTTATTCAAAAATGGAGTTGAAGCTATGGCTTCCACTAAGAGGGCCCTTTATCTCTTCAAGGAGGCCCCAAGGATCCTATACATGGAGAGAAAGAGCAGCATGTGTCTATGATGATAGACAAAGAGACAAAACAGTGGAGGAAATGTGTCCCAACACTGCATCCAAATTTTGGAACACACACTATGATGGATCAGTCCTTTGTGATCAAGACTCTTGACACCAAGGAGATGATGGGTAATCATGATTTAACTGCATGTAAAGGGAGCACCTTAGACTATGAGATCTTGTAGAAGGTGGGTGATGAAGAAGAAGATGGGGGAGTTGCTCCAACTTCTCCTTACTATGATACTTCCACACTACAATTAGAGAAGGATTTGCACAGTGGAAGTAGTCATATGATGTTCCCATATATTATTCACATGGGAATGAGACATGGGACATCACTACCTTGTGGTATACCACCTGATTCATATTTTATGGGAGATGTTTCATGCATTGATACTCCTTTCATAGATCCAAGGAGGGAGGGATCATTAGAAGACCATGCTTCAGCGCTGAGAGTATGGGGTAAGTACAACGAGAGGGAAATCATTTTTCCCTTAGCTTCACTATCCATTCTCTCATCCCATACTGCGCTGAGAGTATATGCTACAAGAATGAAGAATGACACCATCATGAAGCAAGGGAGGCAATCCTTGAATCTTGGGACAAGCTTGTTTGAAGGATCCTCTTCCATACATGATGAGAGATGGTGGAGACACATGCATACTTTGGCAAAACCAAGGAGGTTTTGGATATATGGCATACTTCTAAGAGAGGCTAACTTCCAAGGACTTCCCTCCTCTTTTGAGCATGTGAATGAGCAAGGAAAGCAACAAGGGAGGATTGGCAACCTTCCACCTAGTAAATTTGACATGGGAGATGTCAAGAAGAAGAACCAAAACGTGGAAGATACTTCAGATGAAAAACTATCAACGCTGTCATTTTTGGGCACCCTAGATCCCTATTGGAAATCCCCACTGTTGGTAAAGTATTCCAAGGATCTTCATACTTGCATGGTTCTTGATGACTGTTTGCATGAAGGGAGCTGTTCAATACTTGATGGAGTCATCTATAATCATGATATATTTTTCTTTTCTAGAGCCTCCAAGATTAAGGGGAAGCTTCTACAGAGGGCTTATGAAGAGCTCCATCTTAGCCACACTTATTCTATGAAGCTCAACAATATCATATTGAGGAGCTATTACTGGGAGGGATTTGAAAGGGAACTATATCGACATTTTCAGAGATGGATGGATTCTATGGAGTTGGAGCAGAAATATGGCTCTAAGGGAGAGTTAAATCAACCCTCTCTTTCTTCCCTTCAAAGAGAGAGTAGATCTATGCACCACTCCATTGATAGGAGGAGAATTGTTGGTAAAGAGCATGCTCTTAGTACATGTATTTTATATTCTGACTTCATGGATTCTTACACAATTTTTTTTCAGGCCATGACTCCAAGGAGGAGTGTTATATATTATCAATATCATGGGAAATATGGGGTCACAACAACTGTTGTACTTGGCCACTTCCTTGGTGGACAAAGGGAGATCTTGTTTCATGATGGGTGCTTCCCTAAGGCACCAAACTTATCTCACACTTTCATCCAAAGCGAGATGACATGGGCAACAAGTAAGTGGTGGAAAGACCACTTACCACATCTTGATCTAATGCAGGCAGGAGATGCCCTGCGTTGGTACCATATATGGGATTATGACCCACCTCCTCATGTTCACATTTCTATTTATGTATTTGTAATTTTTCCTCCATACATGGATGATGTACTTGTCCTACTTTTGGATTTGTATGGAGGAAGAATAGGAGGCATGTGTGTACCACATGGGATTGAGACTCTCTTTGTATACTTTGCTAAATATTTCAGGTAGAGTAGGGGTTCAACCATGCTTGTTTCAGTGGCATTCTTGACACTTTGTGGGATGGATTATGAACATCTCATAATCATTTTGGAGAGAAAACTCATGGGAGGATGGATTGGTGAACACTCAGCTTATGCAGAGAGATGGATCCTTGATGGTGTCATCAATGGGGAAGGAGAAATTTTGTAGCACTCACCCTATCAGTTTCTTGAGGACAAGAAACATTTTGGAGGGGGGGACTATAATATTCCCAATTATCCCAAGCTAATGGGAATATTCAAAATTTATTTGTATTATTTTGATTTTCATGTTGATGAACAAAATGTGAAGGAGAACATGTAAAACTCCTAAAAACATCAAAATAAATCAATTCCTATGTAAACAGAGACATATCTAGGCCATGTAAATAAATTATTTCAGGTGTGAATGGGTTTGAATCATGAGACTGGGTCAACCTTGACCAAATCAATAGCGCAGTCTAGGTGAAATGAACCTCATGGATACACAACACAATTTTAGATGGAGGATCCACATGTGAAAGGGGCTAACTCATTGAGGTGGTTTAGGGTTTGAAAAGGCTTTCATATTATAAAATAAGTAGGAGGATAGAAGGAAAAGAGGTTGAAGACATTATTTTCTGAAGGTATTGTCTATTTAAAGATCCCTTATTGGGCTTTCCTGTTTAGGAATCCCGCCTCCTTTCTTGAGCAGCTCTTGGAGGAGTCTTGTTTGTCTATTCCAATATCTGGCATTTGGCCAGCCACATCTTGCATCCACAGTGTAGTCTTGTTTATGATTGGGATGTCCATGTAAGCTGCAACAAGTGGAAACACTAGATCTGCTCAGATCTAGAATATACTAGTACCTCTTCTCAGTGAGTGTGTCTTTTAACCTCCTGGAAGAGTGCATTAGCTATTGAACTTTAGATCCACAAAATAGTAGTAGGCCAAAGAATTCACAGAGCCTACAACACAAACCCTCTTCCATGATTGCATTATTTGCAATAACAGAGTTGCAAGGTGTCTTGGAATCACCCTAGAGGAGAGATCTTTAGTGATTTGATCCTTCCTTTCACTGTGGTGATCTATGGATGGGCCAGCCAATCTATGTTGTTTCAGATCTGATTTGCTACATATGTTATGATTCAAAATTTTATGAATACTTCTGCAGATTTCTGAATTAGATCTCATATCTACTCACTATTTTTCATGTTTGACTGAGATCCCCAAGGGGAGTGTATAAAGGAGCTTATCTTCTATACAGATTTGAAATAGATCTATCATTTTGTGTATAGATATGCTCTAGATATTAGTTGTAATCTACTGCATGCTTCATAAATGAAAATAACACTGTCAAGATTATTCTTTCTTTTCATGTTGTTGTAGCAGCTTATTTTGAGGCTTTTGTCTTGTATATTCATTCTATTTCTATTATACACTGTATAAGCTACATTGTATATTTATTTTTTTGTTTTATAGCTGAAATATGGACCTCCATGTTGGTCTCATGCTTATAAATTGATAAACTGCGTTATTTCTGAAGCAATCCTTTGCATATAGCTGCAGCTCCTCTCTTTGGGTGTTTTTTAGCTAGACTAGGTTGTGGGAGATCTATTTATCCCACCTATTTTTATTTGATTTTCTCTAATTTTGGATTTAGATCTTAGATAAGCTGATCTAAGGGATCCAAGAGCTGAAAACTCATTTCAATGCACTCAATTCTCAGGAGTGTGTTATTTTAGCAGGCTTGCTGTGCAATCCCTATTTTGGGGATATTACATGAATGTGCTGGTAAATCATCTAGATACTATTGAGCAATGTGCTTGATGTCATTGAAGGCATAATCCATTTCTCTCTAGAAAGTTTCCCCAATGTTATTTAAATGAAATGGGAGTTTTCTATAAGTGAATGTGCCCTAGGGACGGATGAATGTTTTCTTATGTTGATCATCTAGGCAGATATTCATTTGATTGTAGCCAGAAAATCCATCCATGAATGAAAATATTTCGTATGAAGCATGTTCATCAATAATCTGGTCGATAAAGGGAGTAGGATAGTTGTCATTTGGAAAAGCAAGATTAACATCTCGATAATCGACCCACACTCTAATGGTTCCTTGTTTTTTCATAACAGGAACGATATTGGAAACCCACTCAGTTATCGGAACAGGGTAAATGAAACCAGCACGCAAAATTTTTTCAACTTCTGCTTTGATGGCAGCGGCTTTCTTTAGGTGAACACGATGAAGCTATTGACGCACTGGTTTGACATGAGGATACATATTAATAGTGTGTTCAACTATATTATTATCTATGCTTGGCATTTCCTCGTAAGACCAAGAAAATACATCATGAAATTTATGAAATAGATAGTGATATGATTTGAGTTCTGATGGAGAACAAGATACACCGACATGAATATTCTCTACAATGCTAGGTTTGGTCGAAATATCGATAGAAATGGTTTCTTCAATATTTAACAGATTTCGCTCGGAATCGATTGCAATAATGGGAAAGGAATTCGAAAAGAAATTTTTGATGGATGAGTTCACTAAGATTGTTTTATTCATAATCAGGAAGATGGGAATAATGATGATAATATTCCCATGGTTCTCCTTCTGATATCATGGCTTCCAAAATATTCTCATCTGTCAAGAACATTGAGGAAAACGGATCAGATGGACTACCAAAATCTAAGGAACGATCAACCCAAACACTCAGCGACATTGATTTCGGATTTGCTGCCCAACCTAGATAGATTGATTGTTATGCCATCTCAATACAGTTGGGCGGCAGAAACTCATCCAACATAGAAATATCATAATTACACGTACTCTTCCTTAAGCCAGATAGAGTGGAAGATATCATGTAGTAGGTCTCTATAATTGCAATTTTTGCCGACA
Source organism: Pinus albicaulis (assembly GCA_034641835.2). Taxonomy (NCBI): domain Eukaryota; kingdom Viridiplantae; phylum Streptophyta; class Pinopsida; order Pinales; family Pinaceae; genus Pinus; species Pinus albicaulis. The sequence continues at coordinate 23,441 of JAXQQM020074204.1, forward strand.
TCGTAGGCGGCGGTAATACAAAGGTTCCCGTAAGAGTGGAATCCTTTAAGAGTCCTACACCAATGTTCTGAAGTTCTAGTTGGGGTATGTGAATGAACAGAATGCTTCCAGTTACCTACGAAGAAGAGGCAAAGAAGGATAGTTGATTAATGATTGTAATTGTATCTTTATGTGGAAAGCCAATCATTCTAAAATATGTATAAACAATAGCAGTCATTGCATATACCCACGGCATTCCAAGTAAAATATTATAGTCAAGGGGTCTTTCAACAACCTCAACATCAATATTCACTGTATTTCCCCTTAGTTCAACATGCGGGTTATTAATAATACCACAAGTTTTATATGTGCATGTTGTGTAACCAGCTTCAAAAATAGAAGAAAAGAGATATAAACGCCTTAGAAATAAGCCACTTCGAGGGGGCAACCTCCAATACATTACATAAATGCACAATTCTTGGATGATACAAATGAACAAACCCTCCTTCTATATATAGGAGTCCATGGGGCCACAATATAATCCTAGTGAGGCCACAATGTAATCCTAGCCGACCTAACAATAATAATGTAAGGGCACAATAATAACAATATGGGGGTTACAGGGGTACAATAATAACAATAAGGGGGGCTACACTAACATAATAAGGGGCTACACTATTAATATAGGGACTTAACATGCCCTCTCCTTCAAACAAGTGTTGTCCTCAACGCTTGATTATTTCTTGATGCTTCTGTATAAAATTATCATCCTCCCATGTGAAATCTTCAGTGGGTAAGTTCTTCCACTCGATGAGATACTCTGAAATTGATCGATTCTGTAGCTGTCGAGTTCTTGTTTCCATGACCGCTTCAGGTTCCAATATGATTTTTCCTTCCTCATCAAGTTCTGGCAATATTGTTTGAACTGGAAGATTTTCACCTATAACCTTTTTTAAGCATGAAACATGGAAAACCGGATGTACTCGCGAAGAAGCAGGAAGCTCCAATTTGTATGCCATAGAACCAATCTTTTGCAACACCTTGTAAGGACCATAGTACTTTGGTGATAATTTATTATCCTTCTTAGCTTGCTTGAGGGACATTTGTTTGTATGGTTGTAGCCGTAAAAATACCCAATCTCCTACATCAAAACTTCTCTCGCCGCGATGTTGATCTGACTGTTGTTTCATTCGATTTTGTGCCAAATTCAGGTTATCCTTTAAGAGTTGGAGAACTTCTTGCTGATGCTCGATGTGATCTTCCAATGCTTGAACCTTAGAATTTTCTCTTAAATATGATGTGATGGATGGTGGATGATATCCATAAAGTGCCATAAATGGGGTCATTTTTGCTGCAGTATGGAAGGAAGTGTTATACCACCATTCAGCAAGAGGTAACCACTTGACCCATTGTGTTTGTTTATCAGATACAAAACAACGAAGATATCCTTCCAAACATTTATTTACTTTCTCAGTTTGACCATCAGATTGAGGATGATAAGATGAGCTATGAGCTAATTGAGTACCCAAACAAGAAAATAACTCCGTCCAAAAATTTCCAGTAAAAATGGGATCTCTGCCGCTCACAATAACCCTTGGGCTTCCATGTAGCTTTTGAATTCTATCCATAAATGTAGTAGCAACTGTACTTGCTTTAAATGGATGAGATAATGCACAAAAGTGTGCATACTTGGTAAGTCTATCAACTACCACCATGATGATACTCTTTCCTTCAGACTTAGGTAAACCCGTGATAAAATCCATTGAAATCTCCTCCCAACGTTGACTTGGAATGGATAAAGGTTGTAGAAGTCCCGGGGTCTTAATTGTTTCCACTTTATTCTGCTGGCAAACCAAACATTCCGCCACAAAATTTCGAATATCAGATTTAAGGCCATCCCAAAAAAATTCTTTCTTCACCCTGTGGTAAGTTTTTAAAAATCCTGAGTGTCCTCCTAAAGGAGAAGTGTGCAATTCCGAAAGAATCTTTTGTTTTAGTTGGGAATTCTTACAAAGATATAAGCGATCTTTGTACCATAAGGAATCATTTTTCCAACTAAATGTATCAGATGTACTAGGATCTTGCCGCAACTTTTGAATGAGTGTCCATACATCTTTGTCCTTCTTCCATTCATCTCTTGCTTCAGTTATCCAATCTGGTTGGATAATAGAAATGGCACAAAGCAATGCTTCCACCTCTTCATTATTTCTTGAGAGTGCATCCGCAACAACATTAAGCTTTCCTTTTTTGTAGATTATTTCAAAGTCATAACCCAACATCTTTGTGACCCATTTTTGCTGCTCTTCTGAAGATAGTCTTTGTTCCAAAAAGTGTTTAAGACTATCATGATCATTTTTTACCTTGAAGTGTCTTCCCATTAGGTAAGTTCGCCATTTCTTTAGTGCATGCAACATTGCTAACATTTCCTTCTCATAAATAGGTTTCTGTAAATACTTTCCTTTGATTGGACGACTTTCAAAAGAAATGGGTCTTCCTTCCTGCATTAAAACAACACCAATTCCATTTCCTGAGGCATCACATTCCACAATAAAGGCTTTTGTGAAGTCTGGCGTAGCTAAGACTGGTGCTAGGCACATTGCCTATTTAAGATGTTCAAAGACCTTAGTTGCTTCAGGAGTCCATGAAAATGCATCTTTCTTCAATAATGTTGTTAGAGGTGCTGCTATTATCCCATAATTCTTAACAAACTTGTGATAATACCCTTTTAAGACGAGAAAACCTCGCAACTGCTTTATGGTCGTGAGGATTTTCCATTCCTTAATGGATTTAATTTTGTTAGGGTCTACTTTAACACCCTCGTGAGATACAATATGACCCAGATATTCCACTTCTTGTACTCCAAAGAAACATTTGGATGTTTTTGCATATAATTGTTTCTCCTGCAATAGTTTGAGCACCCTGTCAACATGTTCAACATGATCCTTCCAAGACCTGCTGTAGATTAGTATATCATCAAAAAATACTAGCACAAATTTTCTAAGGAAGGGTTTGAAAATGAATTCATCAACCCTTGAAATGTAGAAGGTGCATTGGTAAGGCCAAAAGGCATGACCAAAAATTCATAATGACCCTCATGAGTTCGAAATGCTATTTTTGGAATATCTTCAGTCTTCATTCTAATTTGATGATATCCCGAACGAAGATCCAACTTGGTAAAATAAATTGCTCCATGTAATTCATCCAATAATTCATCAATCACAGAAATGGGAAATTTATCTTTAATGGTGAGCTTATTGAGCTCCCTATAATCCGGACACATTCGCCATGATCCATCCTTCTTGTGTACCAATACTACAGGAGCAGAGAAAGAACTTTGACTAGGTTGAATTATACCCGCCTCTAACATTTCCGCACCCTGTCAACATGCTCAACATGATCCTTCCAAGACCTGTTGTAGATTAGTATATCATCAAAAAATACTAGCACAAATTTTCTAAGGAAGGGTTTGAAAATGGAATTCATCAACCCTTGAAATGTAGAAGGTGCATTGGCAAGGCCAAAAGGCATGACCAAAAATTCATAATGACCCTCATGAGTTCGAAATGTTGTTTTTGGAATATCTTCAGTCTTCATTCTAATTTGATGATATCCTGAACGAAGATCCAACTTGGTAAAATAAATGTCTCCATGTAATTCATCCAATAATTCATCAATCACAGGAATGGGAAATTTATCTTTAATGGTGAGCTTATTGAGCTCCCTATAATCCTGACACATTCGCCATGATCCATCCTTCTTGTGTACCAATACTACAGGAGCAGAGAAAGAACTTTGACTAGGTTGAATTATACCTGCCTCCAACATTTCTGCAATCATACGTTCAATTTCGCTCTTTTGGAAGTAAGGATATCTATAAGGCCGGATGTTTGGAGGAACACTTCCTGGAATCAAATGAATAGCATGATCATGATCACGAATAGGTGGGAGTCCTTTGGGAGTTTCAAACACCTTGGAATGGTTGTCCAAGACTTGTTGGAGATCTGTAGAAATAGATGATTTTGATGTTGGAACTTCTAGTGAGCATAATTGTGCAATTACGCCTCGTTGTTCTTTCTTTAGAAGCTTTGTCATGCCATTAGAGCTTATTATCCTTCCTGGCTACCCTTCAATACCCCGTAGTTCGACTTCCTTTCCTTCTGAAAAGAATTTCAAGAAAAGTTCTTGAAAATTAAAAGCTACCGTCCCCAAAGATTGTAACCATTGTATTCCTAGTACAACATCAGCACCTCCCATAGGAATGGAAAGCATTGGACTAGTCAATACATATTCCCCCATGGTTAGCTTGATATTATGGCATTTTCCAGAGCAACTTATAGTTCCTCCATTTGCAACCATCACTTGACATTCTGGTGCTGGGTATAGGAAACAATTTAATTCCTTGGCTACCTTACAATGAATAAAATTAAGGGTGCTACCTGAATCAATCAACACTATTACCTTTCTCTTCTTGATTTGTCCTTTTATCTTGAGAGTTTGAGGAGTGGTAATTCCTGCCAGTGCATTACACGATATGGTTGGATTCATTTCTTCCTCTTTTGGGGCTGGTTCCTGGTGTATATCCTCTTCTTGTTCATTTTCTTCTTCCTCTTCACAATCTATGTAAAATAATTTCTTCTCAGCACACTTATGACCTTTAGTGTATTTGCTATCACAACCGTAGCAAAGCCCTTTTGCTCTTTTTTCTTCCAATTGTTGTGGTGTCAACCTTGTAGGTTGTGGAAATCTAGATGTAGCCACACTTCCTTCTTTATAGAATTGAGTAGTAGACTTCCTTGTTGCCATAATTTTACATTCAACTTTTCTTGCCAACCCGAATGCCTTCTCTAATGAATCAGGTTCCAGAACACGAACTTCATGTTGAATGTTATCCTTTAAACTGCCTAAGAAGAGATCAATCCTGTGGTCCTCTGAAATATCAGTTACCCTTATACTCAATTTTTGGAAGTCCTCAATGTGCTGCCCCCCTAAACCCTTTTGTTTGAGATTTATCAATTGGGTAAAGAAGGTGTTGCTCTTTGTATCCTCATAATGTGCTATCATTTCCTCCGTAAAAATTGACCAAGTGACAATTTTTTTACGGGAGCAAAGCCATCGATACCATACAAATGTATTTTGTTCTAAATGTAAAGTTGCAATGCGTACCTTTGTGTGTTTTGCACGTTATGGAGATCAAAATATTGCTCCATCTGTAGTATCCATGTTACAGGATCCTTTCCATCAAACTTCCTCATATCCATTTTTGGAATATGGTGGTTCTTCCCGCCAACATTAGAGTTTATGAAATCACGACTAACATTTATTTTGTTCTCATCATGAGGTTCTTCTACTATATTTTCGCCATTAGGAATCATTTCTGGTTTTAAACTTGTCATCAAGCCTTCCATGTATGCTTTTAGATCATTCTTCATGTTTTCCATGTTGTCTTTCATGTCATCCATCTTAGATTCCATGCCCACTTCCATGCCATCCATCTTAGCTTCCATCTTAGTCAAGACACCATCCATCTTAGCTTCCATGCCCCACTTCCATGCCAATCATCTTAGCTTTCCATCTAGCTACAGACACCATCCATCTTAGCTTCCATGCCTTTCTTCAAACCATCCATCTTCACTTCCACACCTTTCTTCAAACTTCATTTCATAATTTTTCTGCTCTTTCCTTGAGAGCAAATGTCAGCCAACTTGTCTTGTAATTTGATATTTGCTGTGGTTCTTTGTCTTCTGTTTATTATGCAGGATTTCTCCATGAAAATTTGATGCAATAGAATTTTTTGAAATGCTATTTCAACTCATTGAGGACTTTATTCTGTTGTCACGTTCCTCTGGAATCAATTCAAATTGATTCTTCAAACAAGAATTATGAAATTTGGAAAAAAATACACACCTTTTTCTTTCTTTTGAGGAGCTCGATATTGAAATTGGATTATCTCTATGATTTCGGCTCTTCAATATCTAAATTTTGGTACCGACGTAGCCCTCTAAATTATCTTTCGAATGCCATAGTTCTGACCTGATTTGGATTCTCCAAGAAAAATTTGTGTCCAATCTCCCACAATGACCTAATTATGGACTGTTTCAGTAGAGCGAACTTGTACGAATTGCCACGTGCCACTGTTTTTTCCTTTGTCTCTAAAATTGATAGCCAAGAAACTACAGTCTGTGTACGTGTGACCACTTTTTACAGCACTCCAATCCAATGCCCAGAGAGAGAGTTATTGAACTTTTCCCACGATCACCTCTTTGAGATGAAATTCAGGAGCCTGAAAAAGCACTACCTTCCATAGATCATATCTCCAAAACTATTGTGAACCAAGCTCTGAAATTTTTTGACGAATTTCCTCAGGATTTCAGCTTCGCACCATATGAATTTTAGATTCTGAACCTTCGTAGAAAATTTTTTATAGCGCAATTGCCACGATGACCTGTTTAGGAGCCTGAAAAAAAACCTAACTTCCACAGATCATATCTCCGAAAATATTGCGAACCAAACTCTTGAATTTTTAGACAAACTTCCTCAAGATTTCAGCTTTGCACCCTAAAAATTTCAACTTCTGAAGCTTCGTAGAAAAAAAGTTATAGCGAAAATGCCACGATGACCTGTTTGGAGCAGCGAAACCCTAGAATCCAAAGCTTTGATACAAAATGTTGTGTAACCAGCTCCAAAAATAGAAGAAAAGAGATATCAACGCCTTAGAAATAAGCCACTTCGAGGGGGAAACCTCCAATACATTACATAAATGAACAATTCTTGGATGATACAAATGAACAAAACTTCCTTCTATATATAGGAGTCCATGGGGCCACAATATAATCCTAGTGGGGCCACAATGTAATCCTAGCCGACCTAACAATAATAATGTAAGGGCAAAATAATAACAATATGGGGGTTACAGGGGTACAATAATAACAATAAGGGGGGCTACACTAACATAATAAGGGGCTACACTATTAATATAGGGACTTAACACAATCACCTATCAGCACCCCCTCGCACTAGGGTCAATGAAAAATTCTCTGCTGCGTTTTCGACCTCTAGAAGTCTTCAAAAATTTATGAAACATCTTTCATTAGATTTAGAATGATTTTTTCAGTAAAAAATGACCACTATTTCACTGCATATGGTCTCAAGCAGCTCTAGCTAAGCCCTGCACTACTGCTGGCAAAAGCTGGCACTAATTGACCTGGAAATTTACTGAAGCTTTTAGGCATTCAAACGTTCTCTACAGGCTTTGAAAACCATCTCATCAGATTTATAACATCTGAATTATCCAATTTAGACTATTGTAACTCTGGAAAAGGACTGTAGCTCCCCTGGCTAGGTCTCAAACTGATTTTGTCTCATGGTAGCCCTGATGGCCCCTTCATCTTCCTCAAAGCCAAAACTATAGAATATGATCTCTGTTCTACCTCAAACCTATAACAGGCTCTTTAGAATGTCGAAGAGACCCAAAAATCACTAAATTTCACCCAATTTCATTCAATAATGAGGGAGTTATGGCAGAAACAAATTTTTGCCCAATGTCCCTTGAAAACCTCCACTAAATGTGGAGCAACTGAAGTTAACTAGAGTTAAAAAGGCAGATTTTCCAAAATTTGGGCATGCCCCTTCACTTCCGGTGGAACTATTAAGGATAACATTTAATGTCGGGTGGGGTGGTCACATGACCCCCCGCCGAAACCATTGGCACATAACTGTTAACAAAATCTGTTTAAGACTAACTGTTACATTTATTTTGATGTTGTGTTAGCCACATGGGAATTCTAACCGCGTGGTAGCTTCCAAAAAAGCCGTAAATAAGGTTTAAACCCCTGGCCTTTGCGACAATGTTCTATGTAGTTGGGGCTAGCCCATTTCCCTTTATGCCTTTATCAAATTTGAAAAACAAATATGTTTTGTTGTTTTGAACTTTCCACATCCACCTATTAGCCCAATCGGTTAGGTCTTTGTTTCAGCATAAAAGAGACTAGGGTTCAAAATATGTGCGTTGCAACAAAAAGTTTACTTAGCCCCTCTCCTACGGCCTGGGGCCATGTGGCGGCCTCCGAGCCTGCCATGTGTCAGCTTGTGATTGGCCACAAACAAAAAAGGTCAATCCATCATCGAATCTAGTGTTGAAACTTGTCGGAATATCATTCACCCCTCCATGGAATATTCATGGGAATATTCTAGGGAATATTCCCGAAATATTCTCGGAAATATTCTTTTTAAAATTTTTCCCAAATTAATAAAGTCAAACTTGGTCAACTAGAGTTTACTAGACAATTTAAAACATCAATAACTTTTGCATACAACCTTGGTTTTGAAAACCCTTCATGGAGCCAGAATCGCAGTGATGAGACCTTTCCGGTCATTTAGGTTTGGCACTCTTCTAAGCACTTTGAATTTTGAGCTATCATTCTGGTCCATGATCCATTTTTTATCACACCTCCCCACTGGGAATATTTTGGATGCCAAAAGACTGATATATTGATTTGTACAGTAAATGAGAGTACAAAATCCTCTTCTCTTCAGCCTCCAAACTCTTGCCTTGCATGGCTAGTGACTTTGAACCACAACTAGAAAGAAATTCACACTTCTGTTCCTTGATGTGCTTGTCCTCCTGTCAAGAACTGTCTTTCTTGCACTCAGAAAATTTTTGGCGAGAAATTTGCAGAAGGACGCTGAACATCGCTACCTTGATCAATGATCCAAGATGGCTCAACAAACGAGATATTACAACATAAAATACATGCATACAACCAAAATTCTCATATGCACAAATGATTATGGCTTACAGTGTTAAGAAGTCCATCCACTTCTTACCAAGCCACTTCCATGGGACTTTTGCTGCTGCAAATCTTCTTCATGTGAAACTTATGCTTTCACATCTATAATGGAATCCTTGGTTCCACCTTTTCCAATGTTTCTATCCTCTTGCTGCATGTGCTTGGGATGACTAGTTGAACGCAAATTCCAACAATGGGAGACAACATGTCCCCTCTTTTGGAAATATGTGAAAATATTATGCACCTTCTTTGAAAGTTTCATTTGCCTCATTTTCTTCCTGTATGATTTCTTCCTCATCCAACATCTCGAAACATCATGGTTAAATCGACCATTATATGTAAAACAAATATTTCTACCATTTAACCATGAAAAATTATCATGCTTTGTAGAAACACAATCAAATGGATCATGAGAATATTTATACCTCTTGTACTGCTTTGAATGTTCATCCTTTTTGCCTTCTTGAGGAGATGAACTAGTAGAGGCTAAAACTTTCATTTTCAGATTAACATCATCATTCTTGTCATGAAAATTTTCCAAGCATGCATGCTCGCCATAAGCTGCATGTCTACCATCTTCTTGCTACAACAAAGGCTTAAATAAAAGGAAATCATCTTTGAAACAAATTTGACATATTTGCATCTTAGAACTTGGAATAAAAGTTCTCTTTGAAATAGCCTCACATGCCTTCATGGCTTTGGAGTCTTCGCCATTAAATTTCACATAACTAAGTCCAAGATTCTTGGGTCGTTACTCAACCAAAACAGGTTCAACCATGCCTTGTGCATGCTTGCCTAACCACTTGCTTTCATAGCCCATTTTAATCAATAATTTGGACCTTATACCTCTCGTATGTTTTTCGAAAGAACCAACACATCTTTCTAAAGAGGAAAATAAAGACAAATTAGAATGGATTACCTCTTCCTCACACATTTTCTTGGTTAAAGCCTCTTGGGCTTGATGGAGCTGTATCTCCATATCATGGAATTTTTGAAGAATTTCTCCCTTCTCTTGCTTCATGGAAAAAATATTTCTCACGAAGTTCAGTGCTTTCTCTTCTATCTTCAAACATAATCTGCACCATGTCCTTCAATATAATAAAGTCACGCTTCATATCTTCATTGAAGAATCTTGTGAAGGAGGAAACCTCACTTGTAGAAGTTTTCATTATGATGTCAATGAACAAAATTAACTTCAACAAAATTCTCAAAGCTTTCAAACAAATGACAAGATTTTTTAAACCAAATGGCTATAAAGACAAACTCTTATTCAAGCATCCAAACAAAAAACAAACTCCACGAGCTTCTTAACAAAAAATCGTTAAGAGGGTTTGTGTTCCAAGGGCGACCTTGAGGTTCTTTGGGGTAAGGAAGATGCCTTGACCTCCAACAAAATCAAACAACAGTCAGTTTGTAAAAAATAAAACAATTAATATTTTACACTATTTAAACACCTTTCAAGCTATACAATCAAGCTATTCCTATTTCAATCAAGCAACTAACCTGGCTCCAATACCAACCTGATCTGAAAATGGTTTGGATAACTTGTATGTATTTCAATAACCTACCACTCAGTTTAAATTAAATGATCTAGCTTGTACTTGAAAATTTTGCGGAATTATTTACTGGAAAGTGGTGTATGAATTTGTATTGTTTATGTTTCTTAAGTTCATTTGTTCTTGCTAAAATTTAACATGTATAACAACAACATAATTCAAAAAATAAAAATTTAAACTCAATCGAAAACTTAATCTAGGAGTTCACCCGAAATCTCATGGGCTATGTCTCCTTTGAGCTTGGTCATCTTGACTAGGCTCTTTGGGATTATGGTAAGTTTCTTTACAAGTAAATACTTAACTCAAATGAATACAACAATGATCCAAAGGGCTGAACATACCATCAATATCCCTCTAATGGTTGTCCAAAACTCTGCAAACAGCTTTAGGCTCTTGTTGACATGATTCCTTTTGTCGGTGCACTAAGCTACTATGAGATTATAAATGGCACAAAATCCCTCAGAATTTTGTTTCCTATCACTTAAACCACTTCTTATGTATCCAACACACATCAAACACAAAATACCAACTGATAAATTGCTCAAATCGAGCACTGCATCCCCAAAATAGGCTATCCTCCACGGTTTGTCGAGGGCTGCCCAAAACTTCACATCAGCTTATCGAGCTCTAGATGTTCTAAAAGGGTTTTGTAACCACTTCCATTGGTTCCAAAATTTCTGAAATAGTCAATATATACTTTTCATTCATCAAAAATGGCCTCAGACTACTCTGGTTTCACCTCAATCACCTATTGGCACCCCTGGCACTAGGGTCAATGAAAAATTATTAGCTTATTTTTCAACCTATAGAAGTCTTAAACACTTTCTTAAACCTCTGTCATTATATTCATAATGATGTTTTCAGTCAGTAATGACCACTATTTCACTACATATGGTCTCAAGTAGCGCTGGCTAAGCCCTACACTGCTGCTAGAAAAAGCTGGCACTAATGGCCCCTATAACTTTACTGAAGCTTTTAGGCCTTCAAAATTTCCTACAAGCTCTAAAAGCCATCTCATCAGATACAGAACATCTGAATTTTTCAATTTGGACTACTGTAACTCTTAAAAAGGACTCTAGCTCCCCTGGCTAGGCCTCAAACTGATTTTGTCTCATGGTGGCCCTTATGGCCCCTTCATCTTCCTAGAAGAAAAAACTACTGAAGATTACCTCTGTTTGACCTCAAACCTATGAAAAAATCTTCATAATGTCGAAGAGACCCAAAAATGACAAAAATTGCACCCAATTTCGTTCAATAATGAGGGAGTTATGGCAAAAACACTTTTTTTCCCAATGTCCCTTGAAAACCTCCACTAAATGTGGAGAAACTGAAGTTAACTAGAGTTAAAAAGGCGGATTTTCCCAAATTTTGGCATGCACCTCCAATTCTGGTGGAGCTGTTAAGTATAACATTTAATTTCAGGCAGGGTGGTCACATGACCCCTGCTGAAATTGTTGGCACATAACTGTTAACAAAATCTGTTTAAGACTAACCGTTACATTTATTGTGATGTTGTGTTGGCCACATGGGAATCCTAGATGTGTGGTAACCTCCAAACAAAACATGGATAAGGCTTAAGCCCCTGGTCTTTGCGACACAGTTCTATGCTGTTGGAGCTAGCCCTGAGGGTCTAGCCCATTTCCCTTTCCGCCTTTATCAAATTTGAAAAGCAAATATGTTTTGTTGTCTTGAACTTTAAACATCCACCTATTAGCCCAATCGGTTGGGTCTTTGTGTCAGCATAGAAGAGACCAGGGTTCAAAACCTGCATGTTGCAACAAAATTTTTTCTTTGCCCATTTCCTACAACTTGGGGCCACGTGGCAGCCTCCAAGTCTACCACGTGGCAGCCTGTGATTAGCCACAAACAAAAAAATTCAATCCATCATCGAATCCAGTGCTGACACTTGTTGGAATATCATTCACCCCTCCATGGAATATTTCAGGGAATATTTTGAGGAATATTCCCATAATATTTTGAGGAATATTCCCATAATATTCTTGGGAATATTCTTTTTAAAAATTTTCCCAAATTAATATAGTCAAACTTGGTCAACTGAATTTTGGGGTTTACTGGACGATTTCAAACGTCAATAACTTTTGCATGCGACCTCAGTTTTGAAAACCATTCACGATGCCAGAATCACAGCGATGAGTCCTTTTCGGTTGTTCAGGTTTGGCACTCTTCTGAGCACTTTGAATTTTGAGCTATCATTCTAGTCCATGATCTAGTTCTGATCAGTAGTTGTGCACATAGTGTCTAGCATCTCCACAATTATAGTAGATTAATTGTCCTCTTCCCCGACCTGTACCTCTACCTCTCCCCCCTCCCTTCCTCTAGTTGGTGATCCTCCACATCTAGAGGGAGATGCTGGTGAAAATGGGTCAGCCTACACTCTATAGAGGTTAGCACTGTCTGTAATTAGGTCGAATGTATGACAGTGGTTTTCATATTGACGAATTGAAGAGAAAAATGAATACCATTGCTACTTCAGCACTGTCACATAACTTCCCAATCGAAGGAAATGTTCTATTCCATGTTTTCCAACTACCATAAAATCAACGCACCATAGTGTGGGAGTACCACTTGGCCTAGCAGCATCCCTGGGGTGCAGTGGGTTCGGTTCCCCTAATTTCATGTAATCTAATAACAAAGTTCACTGACCTTTGGTGTGACAAAAACCCTTACAATGTATGCACCAGACATCTGTGCCAACTTCCTTTCCTCGGTCTCTGTGTAGGTTATGAATCTCCAAGTGCATTGCCTCTAATTGATTTTGGATTTACTGAGTTCCAAATTGACCATTTGCTCTGGGCACAACTTCCAGTTTCATAGCAACTTCCAGAGTTTTGGTCTGAGAATCGATCTTCTTCTAATTCATAGGCCCATGCAAATGTGGAAAGAGCATGGAAATGAACCATTCCTTGTGCTTCTTATTGTCATAAATAAGTCCTCCCTCGCTGATGGTGTGGTTCAGCCGTTGATCAGCCTCCCAAACAGATTCATTTGGCTCTTGTTTTATATCTTTTAATTCTGTCAGGCACTACAAGTAGGACTTTGGCTTCCTGAATTCAAGGTATCCTTATTCTAGGAAATAGTGGAATCAATGTGCGGAGTCAGATATCCCATAAACCAATCTTAGACACAACCTTCAAATTCCAGAGCCATCTGTGCTCTCTCGAAAGCATCATTGTTAACTTTTTGCGTAGTCCATACTGCGTTGGAAACAAACCAAAACCTCTCCATATCCTTGTCTCCCACACCCTTAAAGGTGGGTAGCTTCATATGCACGACCATATCTCCTTTAGGTGGTGGTGGTGGTGGGGTAGGAGATGTATTACCCGTGCGTGAGTTTGACTGTGGAGTAGCAGGAGGGCTACCTCCAACATGCGTAGCCTCACCACTCTCTATATCACTATTAGGTGAATTTCTCAGAGGGATGGATATAGATCTATCCCCTCTTTGATTAACCTGATAATACTTTCTTCTACGCGTAGCGCTTTCTAGTTTATTTGGAGTCAGTCACTCAGTGCGGCTACATAAAAGACAATTTTCACACAATATCATCTTAATTAGCAGAGGAAGAGAGGGTATGAATTTACCTCTCAGCCCCTTAAAACATATTCTTCCAGCTTTAGAATATGACACAAATTGATATACTACAAATTCTATCACAAACCCACCAAAGATGCTATCAACCTAGTCATCTACAGTCCATGTGATGGAATTATCAGTCTGCTCTAATTGTTCGATCAATTCAAGTGTCTACTGAGTGACCTTGTCGTCCTTCCAACATGTTTGTAACTCTGCTAATATTGGAAACCACTCTTGTAATTCGTGTGAAAAGGTCACAAAGAAGATCTCTTGAACCTCTATGAAGATATATTTATGTTTCCAATCTTCAACAGACAATTTCTTATTTTTCTTTTCCTTAAGTGAAAATTCTTGAATTTTCTTCTCAAACGAGTACTCTAGCTCAGCCTTTGATGGCCACCACATCACCCAATCTCTCTCAAAATGATCCTGGTCCCGAAAACAGAACCATTTTTTGGCTTGACGAGTCCTCACCCAGGTTCAGAGTTAAGTTTAACCAACAAAAGCCTCTTACTATTGGCCCTTTCAGCAGTGACCTACCTTCACAAGTCAAAGTATCACCCAAAGCAGTATGGGGGGTGCTAGAACCATTTCTCCACACCCTTAGAGAGAATTGAATTATTTTGGTGTCCTCAGATTTGAAACAACTGTGATCTGGCCTTCACAACAGAAGCCCTAACCAGAAACCCTAACAAGGCAGGTTTATGTCAATTTACACAGGTTATCCTGCACGAGCACCAATATAGATTCCACAATCCTTTAAATAGTCCTTAATACATATAATTTAAGTTCAATAGAAATAGATCCATTCATTTATCATTCATCTAAGGCAGAGGATAGTTGCGAACAGATAACATAGTAAATAGACATAACATATAGAAATAGGTCATAAAGCAGAATACAGATGCATTTGATACTCATATTTCTTCCAAAACGTTCCTTTATCAATTCATAGTTCAAATATTCCTTACAATACTTTTGTTCTACCCACGCACACAACTACCGGGGTCCACACACAGAAGGACTAAGGTCTCCCCATCCACAGCCAACAAAAGCCTTCTAAACCTATACAAGTTTGCCTTTCAGCGCAGAGCACATCAAAACATAGTTCAGACTTCTTACCTATTATCTATTCAACGCGATCTAGACTCCTATTTATATATTTAGCCCGCACTCATCTAAGGTCCGCAAACTATGGTTTATGGCCCCTAGTTCTACCCTTTTTCCCATTACAACTCATGAGGGGCTTTGACTCACCCCAAAGCCCCTTGACTTGTGCTTTTCTTATCGCGCACAACTTAACTTACAAAAAATACTATATTTTTATCCAAATTTTGGTCCTAAGGGACCCCACTCTAACAAAGAGGAAGAAGAAGCCCTGCCAATAAGTAATAAAAGTAAGGGACCTCCCGATGCTCCTTCATCAAGTCAAAAAAACAAGTCCCTTACTCCTCCTACTGAAGAAAAAAAACACAGTTAAATGGTTAGCTTATATACCTTCCGACCTTGTTCCAACTTCTTCTAAAACTCCCTTTACATCTAAAAATTTGGTATTTTCTGATACCATAGAGCATAACATAGTGAAAAAAATGAAAAAGGTTAAAACTAACATTTCATTGTATGAGGTAAGTAAGAAAAATAAACATAAAAAAATCTTACTCAAATCATTGAATGCACTTCGTCCATCCCCTTAACCCACTTCTGTTACTACAAAATCCTAAAAAGGGAAAGGAAATCCTCCAAATGATTTTCAGATAAGATCGATTCTTCTGATGCTATTCTAATTGGAGACATATCAAATCCTCACACGTCTCCTTTTTTTACCTTTGAGATTTTTAATAAGATTTTTCACAATTGTTTAGTGGATTCTGGTGCATTATCTAATATTATGCCCTATCCAGTTTTTATTAAACTGAATATCTCACTTCAAAAATTTGTTTTTCAAATTGTCCAATTAGATCGAAAAAGGTCAAAGTATTATGGGAAATGAACTTTGTTTTGATAATACTATATTCTAACTCAAATATTAGTCAAATAATAGACATATTGGTTTTTGACATTCCTGAATTCAATGGTATTATTATAAGCAGAGTTTATTATGAAAAATTACATGGTTACTTTGAAACTGATTGGTCTAACATGGGGATTCCCTATAACGTTAAACCCAATCAAATCTGAGTGGATAGAGAGAATCATATGAAATATTTAGTGACTCGTCTAGATGATGAAAATGAACTAATAGTTTTTTCAAATAATATTGTTGGGAATTATTTTTTGGAATCTTTCTTTGGCAATTTTACAACACAAAACTCTCCCTTTTTAGTTGATTTAGATTCCTCCAAAATTGATTTTTTTTCGTCAAAATAATTCATCTAAATTTATTAATATTGTAGATACATTTGTAATTAAGCATGATATTTTTTTTTGGACTCTTTATTTTGATGGGTCGAAATCTAATGATGGTGCAGGAGTTGGTTGAATCTTAATAAAACTAATGGATAAAAGACTATGCTTACATGTAAATTGAATTTGAATGTACTAAAAACATTGTTGAATATCAAGCATTAGTACATGGATTGCATAAATCCATTAGCCTTTATGTTAAATACCTCAAAGTCTTTGGAGACTCTGAAATTGTCATAAAATAGGTAAGAAACACCATTCATTGTGTTTCAAGTCATCTAAAGTGTTAAAAATCCTTGATTCAAAATATTACCTCTCATTTCATTGCATTTAACATAGCCCCTATCCAAAGTTTACAAAATACTAGTGCATATCTTTTGGCCATTGTTGTTTCTAAGCTTATCCCACCCGAGGATTTCATCCCTAATATTTTTTCAATTGAATTAATTTTTCGCCCCTCCATTCCCGACAACATAACCAATTTGTGTGTGTTAAATGATGATGATGATATCCTAAGATTTCTAACATCAGAAGGATATTACTTTGACCAAATCATTGATGAAGATGAGCATGATAAGAAACTGAATAGACGTACGAAGGAAAATTATTTACTAAGCCTATAGTTAATCAGGAAGATTTATATGATTTGAAAGACATGTTTAAAAGGGTTATCAATTGCAAACTTCAAAGTTAAACTTTGAGTTGAAATGGTTAACTTAGGGACTAATCTTAAACCTCAGAATGTCAAATTAGGCCTCGGGCTCACATCCGATGAAATTTCTACTTTCACTAATCTGCTAAGAAGATATAAGGATGTACTTTATTGGAATTATGATGATCTCAAAACTTATGACACATCCATCATTGAGCATACCATTCTCATGCTACTGAATGCAAAACCCATTCAACAAAATATTAGGAAGATTCATCCTAAATTGGAAAATCAGATTAAGAATGAGTTAAACAAGCTTATCAAAGCCAAAATCATATTTCCAATTAGACATTCTAAGTGGGATTCAAATCTTGTTCCTGTTAGGAAAAATAATTGAGATATCCGCATCTGTATATATTTTAGGAATTTAAATAAGGCATGCAGTAAGGATAAATTTCCTTTACCTCCAATGGAACAAATTCTACAATCTGTTTTTGGCGCTGTGCTAATGTCTTTTCTAGATGTATTTTCAGGTTATAATCAAATCCTCGTACATCTAGAAGACAGGCTTAAGATCACATTCAGAACTAAATGGGGAGCGTACACATATCAAAAAAATTCCTTTTCGACTGATAAAGGTAGGAGCTACTTTCCAAAGAGCCATGGACATTGCTTTCAGAGGTTTTATTAAAAAAATAAATGTAGTATACTTAGATGATATTTCAATTTATTCCCAAAAAAAAAGATCATTCTCATGATTTGAACCAAATATTTGAAAGGTGAAAAAGATATGAATTATCCTTAAATCCTAAAAAGTCATTTTTTTCTCTTAGCGAAGGAAAAATTCTATGAATGATAGCTTCCAAAGAGGGAATTTGTATATATGCAGAGACAATTTTAAGGTGATTTATGAAATCCCCTTACCACATAATAAGAAATCCATGTAATCCTTCCTTGGGAAAATCAAAATTTTCAAAAGCTTTGTCCTAGACTTTTCACAAATTGTATTACCCTTACATACCATGATCAATAAAAAATTAATTTTCAAATGGGTACAAGTTGAAAAATAAGCATTTGAATCAATAAATAAAAAAATCATAGATGCTCCTTCTTTTTCGACCCCTAATTTTAATAAATAATTTTTCTATAAAATTTTTCTTCTGAACGATCCTATGCAGCAGTGTTGACACAACCCAATGAAAAAAAAGTTGAAGCTCCTATTTCTTGCTTTAGTTCTAACTTATAGGGATTTGGGTTGAATAAATTAGAGGTGGAAAAACAAGCATTTGTAGTTTTCAAGTCGATTAAGCATTTCATACATTTCCTCTTAAAAACACATATAAAAGTTACTGTCCCCTTCCCACGAGTCATACAATTTCTTATCCAAAATGAATTAGGGGAGAAAAGAGCTAATTGGGTCACTACATTGCAAGAATATGACCTAGATATAAAACCTGGTAAAATAGTAAGAGGTGATTTTTTTTGGAAATTGTTCAAGGGGTCCTGACCTAGGTTTGGAGTGCAAGGTTTGCCGACAAACCTCTATACTACAGGCCCTTTCGGCAGTGACCTACTTGTACAGGTCAAAGTATCACCCAAAGTAGTATCGGTGGGTGCTAGAACTAGGTTTCCACACCCTAAGAAAGGATAGGTCAGGCAAGAAGAGCTGCACTAGACCCTGTGATTTCCAGATTACCTTGTTCTGCGCAAGGTAAATTAGGTCTCTATTTGCATCCACGTGCGCTAGGTCTATAATTATATGCTTTTATGATAGTAGCATAGTATTGTATAAACATAACAGAATAGATCCAGATACAGAAAAGACACTTACACATATATTTGCAGTGTTGGACATTAGATAAACCAACACTCCTCGTGTGTTTCGAGACATGGACTAAACGCCTCTCATGGATCCTTATCTTTGGCGATGCGATCGTTGACTAACACCTACAGGTTTTGGTCTAACGACAATCGTGATTCCCAACAAGTGGTATCAGAGCGTAGGTCACGAGTTCAATCCACACCTGGCTCGCGTTGGGGGCGAGATTGTTGGACATTAGATAAACCAACGTTCCACGTGTGTTTCGCGACATGGACTAACCTCCTCTCATGGATCCTTATCTTTGGCAATGTGATTATTGACTAACACCTGCAGGTTTTGGTCTAACGACAATCGTGATTCCCAACATGTAGCTTAAATACAGAAAATCCACAATGCAGTAATTACCAACGATTCACACAAAGAGTACTCACAGATTTAGTTCTCTATCAACCTTTCTTATTCATTCATTCATCAATTCCTCCTTACAATTCCCTTCCCAGCCTGCGCACACAGCAGTAGGGTTCACACACAGTTGGACTTGGATCTCCACGCACACAGCCAACAGAAGTCCTTTCCCCAAAACCCAAACATATAGCTTAAACCACAATTCACATCAATAGGTCTTCATTTCTCTACCTTACAATACAAAATGTTCCTCTATTTATAATAATCTAGCCTAGTGTTACACAGCAATTTGTCACCGTCCCTGCAATTCCCTGTCCTGCACATTGGAGGGCTTATTCTGTGACTTGTGTGCAGTGAGATAACCTGAAAACACTTTCATGGCATTCCCCTAGACATGTACTTTCATTTCCCTGAAGACAACTCCTTGTGAAAAACCCTAAAAATAGCCTTTTTTGCATTGGCGCAGGTACACAGTTCAGCCCTCGTACCAAGGGGGAAAATCCTCCAAAGAGGGCACGCCAATTGGCACTCTGTCTCAGAGCCGCACCCATGCCAGGCTTAATAAAGGGTGTTTTTAGAAATAAATGGTGGAAGATTGACCCCAACCAATTCCTAAACTGGTCTCTAATTTGAGTTGGGAGGTTGGCTTCAAATTTCCATGTAGAGGAGGTAATTTTCCACCTCTCATGGAAGCTTCCTTGAGGATAGGGCCAATCCCATGATTGTAGGGATCCCAACTCCCCTTCCTCCATCTATATAAGGTTGCCATTTTCCTTTGCAAGCTAATCTCCAAGAGCCTTCAGAATGCTGCAAGAGCTTTGATAGTTTTCATAGCACCAAATCCATAGCAAGGAGATTGACAATCGAAGAGAGAGGCTTGTCCCCATTCCTGACAAGCTTTACCAAGACGTATTCCACTGACGACCCGCCGAAGGAGGATTTCAATGTTAGAGCCAGGTTGTATCATCCTTTGTTTCATTAATATAAGATACTACGATTATAGTTCCACTCGTATTGTTCATGCTTATGAGTTGTGTCCTCTCTGACTGACACATAATTGAAATTATACGGTTTTATGCTCGTATGTTCGTCGTGTTTCTTGTACGTGCAGGTGTTCGATCGCGTCAAGTGGTGGAATTGTGACCTGTCGGAGCAAGGGGTCGAGAGCACTATCCTCTCTACAATGACAACAGCGTTGGACCTAAGGTAGGCCTTCTATCGCGCTTTGATTTTTGCAATTAGAAGCTTGCGTTGTAGCGTGTTTGATTGTTGCTAGACCCGATCTGGGCTAGTAGGGATCACCTCTGTCCGTAGAGGGGATTTACCTCCACAACAAATTGGCGACTCCACTGGTGAATTAGCTTGTTGTTTGCTTTATAAACTATAGACGAAGCCTGAAGTTAGCCAGATAGCCTTTGAAACGCTCTTGGTCTGCATTAGCGAAGTAGTTCAATGCTGCTTCAGTCAATCTCCAGTTTAGTTTATGAACTAAACACTTGGTGTATTGTCTTGTCTTTCGGTTGATTCTTGACTTTTCTTGCTTGATCAGCTCTTTTGGCTGGCTATTTTGGTGAGTTTGGCTTTTGGTTTAAGCTCCACCATCACTGGTCTGCTTCTTGGATTGCTTGATTTTTGTTTTTCCTTGGTAAACTCAACTGGCGCGCTTTTCAGTGTGACAGTCACGCCCACTGGCGCATGTTGTCAGTGTATTACTTGCACCAATTCCATTCTGGCGCTAGTTTCAGCCTTACAGTCACGCCAATCCTGTAAGGTGCTAGGGTTTACTGGGTTTTGAGCCTTCTGAGACTGATCTGGGTGTTTGGTCTTGTTTTTTCGTCTTCTTGAGTGTTCTGGGGCCTTGTTTGTTTGACTGTGACCTTCTTCCTTTGGTTGTTTTCCCATTTCTATTGATTTTACATTTTAGCCCTAGGGCATCTAGGTGCTATTGTGCGTCGAGCCTCCCTTGGGAGTTTTTGGTTTCTGTTTGTTCGGTCAGCTTTGTGATTGCTTCTCTGCACTCGTTTGGTGGTTTTCTATCATTTTATTGCATTATTTGAGTGATTGGCTTCTTCTTCATTCGAATTCCACTTTGTCTCGTTTTGAGCCTAGATTACATGGTTCATTTGAGTCTTTGGGTGTCTTTTGATTTGAGGGACTTTTTATCGATTTGAGATTTGATTGTAGGCTTGCATTGAGTGAGATTTGATTGTTTTTCTCTTTTGATTTTTTTTCTCAATTGCTTGTCTCATTAGTTTTCATCTTGTTTAGTGCTCTTGCTCTTAAACATTGAAAATACAAAAAAAATCTCTTTTGCGTTGAATTAGTTGGTGTGAATTAGATATTTTCGGTGTTATTAGTGATTAGTAACTTTGAAC
Source organism: Pinus albicaulis (assembly GCA_034641835.2). Taxonomy (NCBI): domain Eukaryota; kingdom Viridiplantae; phylum Streptophyta; class Pinopsida; order Pinales; family Pinaceae; genus Pinus; species Pinus albicaulis. Next base: position 45,013 of record JAXQQM020074204.1, read on the forward strand.
GAAAAGCTTTTAGTTTCCATTAGCTGCTTTAGAGATATCATTGGTTGTTGTCTAATCATTTTATTGTTGTGTGAAAAGCTGTTAACTCTCCTGTAACTATTTTTCATCGAATGAAATGATATACTGTGGCATGTAGTGTGCATTTAGGAGATTTTGAGACATTACATTCGCTAGGGCTTGAAAACCGAAACATAATTGAAGATAAACATTAAAATTTATTCAATTTACACTAAGGCAGCATTGAAACATTAACGAAATATTTATAGGTCTAGGCTAGAGACGTGTTCCGGCGTCTTTAAACCTAGTAGTTTTCGTTCGCCTCTTGGCTTTAGACAACACTAATATGGACATGTGCTCCCCGTACCATTGCGTATATAAAGGGAGACCCCACTAGGTTTTTATCCTTTATCCATAGGAAGCTGAGTCTGCCACCCTATACCCATGATACAACGGACACAAAATTCGGGGAGATTGCCTGCACGTACGTCAAGTCCTTGGTTGATTTCTCTTTCATTTTGAAACCAAGGTGTATATTGCAGTTCACGGTTATTTGGTACACCCTTTGCCTAGTATTCCTGAGCAGTCATTTTGATCTTATCTGAAACTTTAAATTTGAAAATATCACCAAGCGCTTGTCCTTTCACGCTTGCTTCAAAACTGAAAGAGATAGAGTCATATTTCATCCATTTCTCGACTCTTAAAACATGAAACAGTGAAGTTTCTAAGTTTCAATGTTGTAAAATAAATCACCTGCGATCACACTCCCTGTTATATTTTGCTTGTTGGCTGTTTGATTATGTGCCTTGGTTCTTTTTTAGCCCGTGTGTGTGTTTGATCTTTCTCTTTTGTCAATACTACAACAGTGGCGGAACCCTCAGTTTCATCTACTGGTAGTCCATATATGTATGATTCATCAGAGGTTTTTCAATCCTCTGCTGAACCTCAGCAGCCCATCGTTTTTGAGTTTCCCGACGGGGGACCGGCTCTGTCTGAGCTTCCCTTTGGAGGACCAATTGAGCTCAATTGGCCCTTTAATAACCCTTGGTTTGGATTCGGAGTAGTGGAACATTTCCCTCCTCTTACATAGGGTTCGCCTTTTTTGGTTGTTTTATTCCTCCTAGCCCTCGCCATCTGTTACGAGATCTAGCGGCAGGTTAAAATATGAGTGAATCCAGTCATTCTGCTAGCGAGGAAATCCCCACGTCTAGTGAATATTACCAGCCATTCCCAGAAGTAACTTGGAAGTTATTCCCAGAAGACAATGTCGAATCATCTGTTATGTCTTTGCCTGGTCCCTCATTACCAGCAGGGTATAGATCCTTAGGTCAGATTATTGCCGCCGCTACCTCTATGGGGGTATCAACTCCTTCTACGAGGCCGATTGTTCCTTCATTGGGGATGTCTCCACGGACACCTGTCACATCATCCCCTCAGGTCACTTCTATACCCGTCAAGCCCACTGTTTGTGTGGCTGCATCTACATCTGATGTTACCACTCAGTCCGTAAGGACCACATCGCTTCCCGAAGATGTTTATATAGCTTTTGCTATGCCAGAGAAAATCTCTCCTAAGGAGTATCAATTGTCCTTACAACAATCGTACCACGAGGTCAGAAAACCCTCTCAAGATCCCAACCGCTCGTATTTTTCGCATTATGCAAAGGATGGTACACCCATGTATGTCTTTCCATATCAGTACGATGAGCACGGAAACCCTTTACATTTACCCACGCCTGAGGTTCAACTTCATGCTCAGGGTTTACCGTATAACCAGGCTAGACATCCTTATAACCCGCAAGGACAAACTTTTCAAGGCCAAACTTCGGGCTAGCCTGGCTATCCTTATGACCTGCAAGGTTACCCTGTGGGCTAGCAAGGGCCGCTATACGGTTCGCAAGGACAGTATTACAACCCTTCAGTTCAACTCGTGCAGCCTCTTCCTGGAGTCCAACCGGGGCAACCTCAAGGACTCACAGGTCAACCGGGGTACCAACCCAGGCCGGTATATAGTCCTCGGGGGCAAGTCCAACCGTCGCAACCCATGCAACATTAGTATCCTGTTGCTCCAAATGTTGCACATCATCCAGGACCATCTTATGGTCCTGCTGCAGGTCAAACCGGTTACCAGCCACAACCTGGCTCCATTCCACCACCATGCCAACCGGCCCATCCGGTACAACCTAGTGCTCCTCAACAGCCAGGTCAACCTGTACAACTGGCACAACCTATTTATCAGGGTCAACCTGTTCAACCAGGGCAGCCCGTTTAGCCAGGTCAGACTGTCCAACCAGGCCAACCTTCACACTCTATCAACCCTGCCCAACAGCTGATTTATTCTATGCCACAACTGAATCAACCAGTGCACCCTAATTATCAGGCTCAGCAGGGTCCCACCTATCAGCAGTCGCTTAACCTCAATCCAGTTATTACCATCACGGTCAATCTCGACCGACTTATAACTCGACCCAAGGTTCCCATCATTACACTCAACAACCCATCTACACCTATACTCATCAGCCAAATCCACAGGCTGCCCAAACGGGGCCCACATATAATCAGGGTCCATACTTTGGCTATCAAGCCCCACACATTGGTTACCACCAACCGAATTAGACTGGTTATACACCCTATACCCCCTACGGTCAGAATCCTGTCGGACAGAACCCATGGGGGAAAGGATATTCTCAAGCAGCGTGGAGTACAGGTACCAGTCCTTATCGAGGGTCGGGCATGTCGTTCAATCCGAAATTGTCGTTCTTAGCTACCTTGGAATTACCGGACGTTTCTAAATTAACCAATGATCCGATTCTTCATAATCCTTATTGGCCTCCGGTTCTGACCAAGGTACCCGGCGACTGCCCAAAGTTTGAAGGTAAAGCTGGTGAAGACCCCCAAGCTCATGTAATGACTTACCATTTGTGGTGTTCGTCTAATTCTTGGGTCGATGATTCAATTCGTCTACGTCTCTTCCAGCGCACTCTTACCGGTGTTGCCGCTAAGTGGTATATTGAACTACCCCGTGGCATCTTTCAAGATTTCAATACTTTAGAAATGGCTTTTCTGACTCACTTTCAGTTACCGGTTCACTATGAAGCCGGGACGCATCTCCTGACTTCGTTGAAGCTGTATAAAGCCACCCACATATCCGATCATATTCATGAGTGGCGACGTCGTCATAGGCTGATCAATTTTGATATACCTGATCAACTACTAACTCATTGGTTCACCACATCCTTCATTAGAAAAATCATGCAAGATATTGCTATGGGGGCATGTGTGACCGAAGAATAAGCCATAGCGTGTGCCTAGTATCTTGACCTAGTATACTCTCAGTCCGGCACGCTTTATGATATTTTGACTGATGCTCCACGCCTAGGAACCTCTAAAGCCCCACCTACCCTAGCGGTGGATGGTGTTATTGGTTCCGTGTCTCAAAATTCTCGAAAATATTCAAATGGGAAGTAGAAGTCCAATTCGTCCAATAATTCTACTCTTCCCGCCCCTCTAGATTCTTGAAAAACTGCGGAGGTTAACGCCGTTCAGGCTAATCCTACGGAAAAATCCTCCAAAGGGAAAAATAAGGGCAAAGGAAAATCCAAACCCGACGCCCCAAAGTCAAAGTCTTTTAAACCTCGTACTAACGACGGTGCTCAATGTAAACCAAAGTACCCCTGCCTTATTTGTGAAGGAGATCATTATACCAAGGATTGTCCCAGACGATCTGAAATTAGTCAACTTCTCAAAGGCTCCAAAGGGACTTCGACAATTCTTAAAGAACTGTTCCCGTCTTAGCAGACCCAGATGGTTGAGCAGCCTTCATCATCTGCACCATTTGGGTCCCAGGTCTTTATGATGAATGGTACTGCACCTGTCTCCATTGCTACACATTCAAAGGATTACGCTAGATCGCGTCAGCTAGCTGGGAGGGAGATTGTGGATGGCCCACCTCCTCCTCCTATCTCTGATTCTTTGGAGATTGAGAAGCCTACTGTTGAACCTGTTGTGAAGCCACCTTCTAAAGGTTTTCTGCGAAGGTCTTCCTACAATCCAAATTCCCGTGCCGCTTAACACTACAGTATTTTTGAGGATTTGGCTCAGGCGACTTCTGCTATGTCTGCATTAGAAGTCCTTCAAAGTTTTCCTTCACAACGGAAAGCTTTGTTGTCTACAATCGGTGGAATTGATCCCACTGATTCTAATCTTCTCACCTTCGACTTAGAAAATTTTACCCCCCAGCTTCCACATCAAATTTCTCTTCTTATTCAAGTCGGGATCAACGGTCTTAACATCCATAGGGCCATGGTGGATGAGAGTGCTTCTACCTGTATCATGTCATCTGCCTGCTGGAAGACCATTGGCTCTCCGGCCCTATCATCATCTCCTAATGCCTTAGAGGCATTCGATGGTTGAGAATCCAAACCCCTGGGTGTTCTCGAGAGTTTGCTGGTTACATTATAGGGGAAGACAGTCAACGTAGAAGTGGAAGTGGTTGACGCCAAGCTTAACTACAACTTTCTTCTCGGCCGCAGTTGGACTCACGCTATGCTATGTGTGACATCCACCTTCTTTCGACTTCTTAAGTTCCCTCATGAGGGCAAAATTGTTACTGTGGATCAGTTGTCGTTCTTCACCTCCACCTCTAAGAACAACGTTCCTTACATGGATAAGATCCCCAATCCCCCTGAAAGTGTAGGACCCGGTCTCTTCAAGGACCCTGTTCTCATGGGTATTTTTCCCGCACTGCCACCGTACACCGTTCAAGTTAATATGATCTCTAGGTCTGACGACCCATGGATTATCCCTTTGCCTGAACAGGTGACTGATTTTTTAGAATCAATGCCCTTAAATCCAGTATATATTAATTACTGCAAAATCGTTGCCACATCCGATCCTCCCCCTCCTCAACATGATCCCTCGAGCATGGCTTTAGATATCTAATCTCAATCCCCCTGGCTCGGTGAGGCCGACTCGCTTGATCCTATTAAAGATAATTTTCCTTCTGACGAAGCCATTATTGAAACAATGTCTCTTTAGGAGCTGCCTTGGAGTGATATGCATCATCGTTCCTCCTTTATGCATAGCTTGGGGGCAATGTCAGATTTTCTAGAGCATTTTTCATATCAGGTTCCCACTCCACCTCTCCAGACGCCCATATTGACACATGAGGTCTTCTCAGAGGGAAACCTGAGTAACATTACTCAAACCACTACAATCGACATCTCCGTTAAACCGGGGATAGTTGAAAACATACATGTGGGAGTAAATTGTTCTCCTAATGAGATACGAGTTTATACCGATATTTTCCGTGAATTCAGAGACGTGTTCACTTGGTCCTATGAGGAAATGCCTAGGATTGATCCCAGCATAGTAGTGCATGAGATTCCTACCTATCCCGATGCGAAACCCGTGTGCCAATGCTTACGCCCAATGAATCCTTGCAAAGCCGCTGCCATTAAAGAAGAATTTGAAAAACTTATGAACGCGGGCTTCATTTAACAGATTCCCCTCACAGAATGGGTCTCGAATATTGTCCCTGTAGATAAAAAACACGGTACTATAAGGGTCTGTGTTGATTACCGTGATATTAATCGCGCCTGTCCTAAGGGCAACTATCCTACTACCTTCATAGATCAAATCATTGACAAATGTGTTGGGAGTGAGATTTATTCCTTGATAGACGGCTTTTCCGAGTATAATCAGATAAATATTTTACCTGTCGATCAACACAAGACTGCATTCATCTATCTGTGGGGTACCTTTGCTTATAAAAAGCTCTCGTTCGGCTTGAAGAACGCTGGAGCTACTTTCCAACGTTCTATGTCTTACGCATTCCACGGCATACGCCATATCGTTCAGCCTTATCTGGACGATCTACCAACTCACTCAGCTCGGCGGGAGGACCACCCAGAACACCTCCGCCAGATTTTCCTTCGTTGTCGATGCTCTAATATCCGGCTTAACCCTCATAAATTCATCTTTTGCATGGATTTTTTCCGTCTTTTGGGGTTCATAGTCTCCAAAGATGGAATTTGCCTCGACCCTCTAAAGGTCGAGGCCATTGTCAATCTCCCATCACCCTCCTCGTTATATCAATTACAGAGTCTACAGGGAAAAGCTAATTTCCTTCGACGCTTCATCTCGAACTACGCAAAAGTTACCAAAGGTTTCACACGTCTTTTAAAGAAAAAATTTCCCTTTTTTTGGGACGAGATTGCTCAACAATATTTTGAGAAGCTTAAGACGTTACTTGTTAATGTTCCATTGCTTCATCCTCCAAACTATCACCGTGATTTCACTTTATATTTGGCCTCCGCGTTTAGCACAATAGCTATGGTCCTGGTGTAGGATGACGATGATGGCAATGAACATGTTGTCTATTATCTATCATGAAACCTTCTTGACACAGAGACACACTACGCTCATGTTGAGAAGCTAGCATTAGCCGCAGTGCAAGTTGTGCAGCGTTTTCGCCACTACATTTGCTGCGTACAACAACCGTGGTTTCAGATTGCAACCCCATGACATATATTCTATCTCGAAAATTACTGGGGGGGAAATAATCCAAATGGATCGTTATCCTTCAGGAGTTCGACTTAGAATTTACCACTGCTAAGTCGACCAAATATCTTCTCCCTCCCGACAGACTCCACCCCATCTCATTCCGAGGATCATATCCTGGACGAAACACTCTTCCTTATCAGCACTCATGACCCATGGTATGGCGACATTATTGTCTATCTTCAAACATCAACATTTCGGTCTGAGTTGACCAAATATGCCTGACATCGGATTCGGCATCAGTCTCAACCCTATTGCATTGTAGGAGATACATTATACCAGGTTGGGGTAGATTCGGTGCTCCGTCGGTGCTTGATCCTCGAAGAGGCTGTAAGAGTCTTGAATGACTATCACAGTGGCACCTATGGCGGTCACATGTCCGGATATGCCACTTCCCAGAAGATTCTGCGTGCAGGATATTTCTGGTCGTCGATATTCAAATATTGTATTGTTGCAGTCCGAAAATGTCATGCGTGCTAGGTTTTTCAGTGCAAGATGTGTGTACCACCCCTCCCTCTGCACCCTGTCATTACCTTCGGCGCTTTTGCAAAATGGGATGTAGATTTTATGACGTGTAACCCTCATTCAGCCGAGGGGCATGCATATATAATCGTTGCTGTCGACTACTTCACAAAGTGGGCCGAAGCGATGCCTACACTAGCCGCCGACAGTAAGATAGCTGCCCAGTTTATCTTCAACCACATTATCGCACGTTTCGGGGTCCCTCAGGCCATTGTAACAGATCATGGCACTCAATTTTGAGATTACATGATGGCTGAGCTGACATCAATATCGGGCTTACGACACAATAGCTCAATGCCATATTACCCCCAGGCAAATGGCCAGGTTGAGGCTGTGAATGCTTCAACGAACAGTTGGTATTCATAAGTCCAATTGGCACCTCCAACTGTTCTTAGCTCTATGGGCCTACCAGACATCAACAAATAATGCGACTGGATTCACACCATTCCAATTGGTGTATGGTCTGGAAGCAACTCTTCCAGCTGAGTGCAAAATTCCTTCGTTAAAGTTGGCTGTGGAACTTTTGCCTGATACTTCTCCTGAAGAAGAGTGTCTCTTGTATTTGGAACGGTTGGATGAAACCCGCCGCTTGGTTGCTTTAGTCATTGAGGCACAAAAGAAGTGGGTCAAAGCTCACTTTGATCAATCAGTCTCTCCACGTTCCTTTGTCAAAGGGGATCTTCTCCTCCTATACGACCAAGCGCACAAAAAACTTGGAGCAGGAAAGTTCCAACCCATGTGGCATGGGCCCTACATAGTAAAACAAGTATTGAAAAATGGGGCTTATGAGCTCATTGATGATGAAGGAGTTCCGTTGGCGTAGCCTAGAAGTGGGTTGTACCTTAAAAAATACTACGCTTGAAGTTAATTTTGGTGTGGTGTGTGTACATAGGTGTGTATATTCATTTGTGTGCATGTGTGGTGTGGTGTGCGATGTAAGCATCTTTCTGTTGATCGGGTCTTCCTGATTGTGCAGATGTTTATTGCTCCATTTGTGGGTTTCGCGGATGGTGCCTCTCGCAGTACCAGGAATCTATCTTCGGCCGCCTGGGTAATCTATGATTCTGCTGGTGAATTGGTTAACCTGCAAGGTGTGTGTCTGGGTCCTGCTACAAATAATATCACAGAATATAGTGCCGTGTTGGAATTATTAACCGAGGTTGTGGACCTCGGCATTCGTGAATTACTTGTGTATCTAGACTCGCAACTTGTAGTATTACAACTTAATGGTCACTATTCAATTAGAAACCCATCCATTTTACATATGTATCTGCATATTCGTCTACTGGAGAGAAATTTTGACTATATCACATATCAACATATACCCAGGCACATGAATACATTAACATATGTAGTAGCTAATTTATAGACATTTGCGCAATTTATAAAACAAAAACATCATCACATGTAAAGAGATCCATCTAGAAATAGGTATATATATGTGTGTGTGTGTGTGTGTGTGTGTGTGTGTGTCAAAATGTTTACATAGCGTGCATCACATAAGATCAAAAAATATACATGTTCGTCTTAATACAGCTGGAGACGACATGTCTCTCAAAAAAGTATGAAAGAAAAGCCCTAGATGTCTAATCTGCATGGTGCTTGTGGTAACAAGTCACCGTGCGCACTAAGCGTCTCAGTAGTCGGTGGAGGCGACTGGGCACCCCCACAGTGTGTCCCTGGTATGCTAGCGAAACATCTGCTAGCCGTGCATAGTTCAGGATCCCCTAGGTGATGCCCTCCAGGTTCTGAATCAATTCACCTCCCTTGCCACCCTCAGCCTGAGGGTCATGTTTGGCATGGGTACTCCACACAATGGGCGACATGCCCGCGGGCCTGTCTGGGCCGACATCTACCTACACATAAAACTATTATTAGAATGAACATGTATTACCCAAAAAAAAAAAAAAATCATAAATACATAAAAATCAAAAAGAGATTATCGTACCCAACTCCTCATCCCAATCCCCCCCCTTCGAGAGCAGAAGATCGGGATCTCTATTGAAATCGGTCCTAGTGTAGGGCCAATCCTCGACCACGATCAACTGTCGCCGCAACCACCCAAAAAATTCGGGCCTCCAAGACATCTGTTGGCCTCCTCCTAAACTGGGCATAAGTGCTGCCCAGCGAGCCATCCTCGGCTCCCTTGGTACCGGCTCAGCAACTATGGCCCCTTGGCCTTGGAAAATGGGTAGTCGGTCCAGGATGAATGACACCAAAATGGAACCGTAGCCAAACTGCTTTAGTTTGACTTGCTTGCATCTTTTCAATTACCTCTTGATATTGCTTGTCACTGCAGTAGCCCAATGGAATAATGTGAAGTTCATACACTCAGAGGCAAGTATGAGTTGGGCTTTCGTTGCCTCATGCAGAGCTTGCGATCCTACAACGCGTGTAATGGTGTATAGCACTACTCCGAGTGCTAGATCACAGACAATGTGAATGTTCACCTTTCCTCTTCCCGATCCGGTTCGTGCCCCTGGGCACACCCTCGCCATCACTTGTTCCATATTATCCCCAGAAGGTCTGCTGCCCATCAGAATGGGTATTGGGCCTCTGCGCGACAGCCCGGTGATGAAATATATGTTGGAAACCTCAAGTTCCAACACTTGGTCCCGAATTTTAAATACTTCTTCATTTTCATCCCATATGCTGACCAAGTATTGTAACAACTTAGGTTGAGCTTGTAAAAATGGAGTAAGAAAGAATTTCTTGAGTCCACAGTTCTTCAGTGCATTCATATAGGCTTCATTCTCCATAGCCATTTCATCTTCCTCCCCATGTTCCCTCTCCTTCCATTCAATAACCATTGTGCTTGGTTACCTGCATCAACATGATCAAAAAACCTTGTTAGATCTTTGTCATGATTAAAAATCCATATGGATGGCTCACTGTTTAAAAATTTGAAGCGGAAAATTATGTCGCGCCAGTTGGTGCGACCCCTTTGTGAGAAAAAGTCCATTGGCGCGGGTCCGTTCTCGATACCCGCACCAATTGCGGAGCCCTAAAATTTTAAAAATGTCTCCTCTAGAGATCGACTGTGCAATGGAAACTCATAAAAAATGGATTAAAATGGAGCTTAAGGGAACGCCTTTTACCTGGAACAAACGAGGAGCTGAATAACGTCCCGGATTAGTCGCAATCACCGCTGCAAGTTTGCACACCAACAGACCACTGTTGCTGTCCAAGTAAGGTAAAAAGTAAAAGTAAATTTGTTTTACCATTTGAAGCCTATTTATAACTTTTTAAGTCAAAAATTAGGTTTTAAAGAGTCATTTTTCCCAATATTTTAATATATTTTGTCGAAAATGGATTTTACACTTGCTTCTGTGTGTAGAAATAGGTTTTTTGCACGACTTGGATAGTGATAAGAGTTGTATTTTATACTTTTTCAAACTCAGTAAAAACACGAAAAAGTCATTTTGGAGTCACCTTTCAGCTCTTTTCTGACTCTCTAACATGAAAAGATTGCCGAGTCCCTTGTCGTTTTCGATCTCGTTAAAGTGGACACGAAACGCCATCTACCCAGTATACATTTACCGCTTTTTTGGGCTGGGATAGATTATTTACGAAAAAGGAATACCCTAGCCTATCACGACTAGGAGGTTTTCTCAGATATTGTTTTCTACCTTTTCGGTTTTGAGGAACTATTTACAAAAAGGGACCGTTGGAGTTTACTTTTCCGCTTTCTTTTTAAACTCTCTAAACATGAAAAGATGTCGATTTCTCCCTTTGTCAGACTCGTTAAACCCTAATGACATTGGATTAAGTCGTAATGACGATATTCGAGTTCCTCCTTCCTAGGGCTCGTTAAATGTACTAGGATGGACTTATATAGCAAGCATATGGTATCCTCTTCAAGCTTGTGTAAAAATAAAGAGGTACTCACCAGAAATGGTGGGGAAAATGGAACCAGTATCATTGTCATGTCGGCAGTATGTCGCTCTTGAACATGGCACTTGTCTGCATTCGTGTCGGGTTGGGGACATCTCATCTCATTTTCCACTTGCCTCCGTGGGTTTGGGTGATCCCTTTTGACCTCTCATCTGCTCTTTGTCTTGTCATCATGACCTCTGATCTGTTGATGTCAAATACTGCCAAACTCACTGTCGTGCCGCCATATGTTCAAGAGAAGTTGACCTCTGCAAATTTCAACCTTCCTCTGATTCTCATCTGATCTTGATTCACAAAGAAATTATGTTCCTTTGTCTCGTGTCGATGATGTTGGAAACACTATGGCCCACCTTCGATCAAGGTCACTTCCTGTCGACTTCAGCTCATTATCCAGGAAGTTGATCTAGAAACTCCCTTCTGGTACCTTAGAGCCTACATGCCTCAATGGTATGTTCTTCGCATTCGACGTGAGGTTTTCATCATTGGCCTCTGATCGAGTGATTCTACGAGTGTTCAAAACTAGCTCATTGATTCACATACCGTAGATTGTACCTACAGTACCTTGAGGAACATTGTCATTATTGTTGGTACCTCTCGCATCTGTTAACAACTTTCATCATTGGCTAGTAATCAGGTGATGTTCTTGCATGTTCGACTTTAGCTCATATATTCACACGCTTGAACTTGTACTTTGTTCGGGTCGAGATGGAGCGTAAGACCCTAGATTACTGTCTATTATAATCCAGGCTATGATTTTATGGATTATCATGATTAGTTACATGACTCACTGATTGGATGGCTGCGACCGTACCTGAGTCTATTTATTGATCCTTACTGGATGGCTGCGCCCATGCCTTGGATCTCCATTATTGTATACTCTGTTATGGATGGCTGCGCCCATACCACATATATATCATGTATCTGAGATATCAGTTGTACTTCTCTACTCAGGTTTTCCAACGGCGGTGTTTTCAGTTGGACACGCTCTCGTAAAGCATTTCACCCCTCTCTCTCTTTTGGGTCTCATGCTTTAGGGCGCATCTGTTACACAACAATTTTTCATCGTCCCTGCAATTCCCCGTCCCACACATTGGAGGGCTTATTCTATGACTTGTGAGCAATGACATAACCTGAAAACACTTTCATGGCATTCCCATAGACATGTAATTTCATTGCCCTGAAGACAAATCCTTGTGAAAAACCCTAAAAATAGCCTTTTTTCAATGGCGCGGGTACATAGTTCAGCCCTGGCGCCAAGGGGGAAAATCCTCCAAAGAGGGCACGCCAATTGGCACTCTGTCTCAGAGCTGCACCCATGCCAGGCTTAGTAAAGGGTGTTTTTTAAAAATAAATGGCAGAAGATTGACCCCAACCAATTCCTAAACTGGTCTTTAATTTGAGTTGGGAGGTTGGATTTGAATTTCCATGTAGAGGAGGTAATTTTCCACCTCTCATGGAAGCTTCCTTGAGGATAGGGCCAATCCAATGATTGTAGGGATCCCAACTTCCCTTCCTCCATCTATATAAGGTTTCCATTTTCCTTTGCAAGCTAATCTCCAAGAGCCTTCAGAATGCTGCAAGAACTTTGATAGTTTTCATAGGGCCAAATCCATAGCAAGGAGATTGACGATCGAAGAGAGAGGCTTGTACCCATTCCCGACAAGCTTTACTGAGACGTATTCCATTGACGACTCGCTGAAGGAGGATTTCAGCATCAGAGCCAGGTTGTATCATCCTTTGTTTCATTAATATAAGCAACTACGATTATAGTTCCACTCGTATTGTTCATGCTTATGAGTTGTGTCCTCTCTAACTGACACATAATTGCAATTATATGGTTTTACGCTCGTATGTTCGTCGTGTTTCTTGTACGTGCAGTTGTTCAATCACATCAAGTGGTGGAATTGTGACCTATCGGAGCAAGGGGTCGAGAGCACTATCCTCTCTGCAACGACAACAACGTTGGACCTGAGGTAGGCCTTCTATCACACTTTGATTTTTGCAATTAGGAGCTTGCATTGTAGGGTGTTTGATTGTTTCTAGACTCGATCTGGGCTAGTAGGGATCACCTCTGTCCACAGAGGGGATTTACCTCCACAACACCTAGACTTTCCTATGGTCCGAAAACCATGGTTTTCGGACCCCTGGTTTACCTTTTTACCCATTACAATGCTTTCGGTGCTTTGACCCACTCCAAAACCCCTACGCTAGAATAAACTTAATCAAAAGTATTCAAAATGGACTAGTTTCACAGCTTGTAGGAGACCCTGTTCCAACAGTCCCCCAACACAATCTTGTAATTCGTGTCGAGTCACTACGGTGGTACGGCCTAGATTTGCACACGCAGGGTATCAAGAGTGCAAGAGAGCAGAGGGAGCACTTCTTGACTCTGGACAGCAGCTCGCTATGCAATGTTGACAAGTGTCAGGAAGGCAGGGCCGTCTGGAGTCGCGATAACCTATTCTAACATCCGATGGAGGCACGCAATGGCGGTATGAGCATCCTGGGAGATATGGAGGGTGGTGTCACCCCATGGTTTCAACTATTTCTTGACGACATGCTTGGCGTGATGAAGATTTGTAATTGTGTCCATGATGGCCAGAAACTACGCAAAAACACTGGCGGGCAAGGGAGCTCTGATCTTATCGAGAGCAGTTTCTATTTGCCGCAAGTCTTCCTATATATGTTGAAGCATAGGCTGGTACTAGATCCTTTTCCAGAGTTACGTAGCTACGTTGAACAATTTCATGCCCCACGTAAGCTGCTCCTGAATAATATTTTTTGCTTCTGTGACCAAGGCAACCTGCTATGCCCGAACTTCCGAAGGTATTTCACACTGTTGTCACGTATTTTGGTCATGGTGGCAAACCTCTTGCAACACCGTGGTGTATAATCCTTGTAGCACTTCACCTGATAGTTGCACAAAATCTATTTATATGTCCATAGCGGTTGGAGCATGATCGTTAACTAGGACAGTGCGAGGGAGCGAACAAATATGGCTTCTGCTGGTTGGTAATCTGGGACTCCGGAGAAGTCACAACATATCCCTATATCTGAGTGTTCCTTCCTGGCGCAGGAATAGTCATGACCTCATTACGACACTGTTGGTGGGGGATCGTGATAATAGCGTACCCTCCTCTATTGTATCATCTAAGGCCATTTGGCTGGGTCCTACGGTCATCCCTAGGTTGTGAAGGTCGAGTACTCCTATCGCATAGCTATGGTGCCTCTCCGTGCAGAGTTCACAGGAAATTCCCTCTACAAGGGGCCAATGACCAATCATTTGATCAAACTCGGCATCCCCAGGCCCTCTCAATATGATTTCTATCGGTGTTGAACAACCAGGGACCGAAGCATTTAGCAGTTTAGGGACCACCATAGAAACAAAAGGACAAGCGTCCCAAAAAATTTCAATGATCCCTGTAAGCCAGACGACGGATAACAGGGGCATGGTGTAGTGAAAATATGTATCCTATTGCGAATTTATCCTGCTATCTGCACATTTTCCGAAGCTATCCAATGGCGGAGTAACCCGTACGTGAAAATTACCATCGATCGTTCGAATCAAACTTACCATAAATGGCTGCATCGATGGCCTGCCGCCCATTTTGCGTAACTGTAAGGTTCCTTTCTTATCAAAGTGGGGTGGGCTGATGGTCGTTATTCATACTTGAGGACTCTCCCATGGATCGTCAGACCTTGGATGATGCCTACGTGCTGTTCGCCTACCCCAAATTAAGGTTGATTCAAGGGTTTCGTAACACGGTTTAGGTACCAGTTTAGAAATTTGGCCACGAAACTTCTCGATCGGTGCGATTCTCCCTTGGTCGGGATGTCCCTGTTCAGTAGGAATACGTTAATCATCTTCGTACCATTTTTCACTTGAAGTGTTCGCAAATTCTTCCAATTGCGCATGGGTTGGTGTAGTTCTGTAGTTGAACACAAGCCTAGGTCATTGGTAACCTAGTTAGCCTGTTCGAGTGGGGTCCTATCGCACCCTCGAATTTCACATGTCAGCAAGTATCCACATGTATCTACTGACCTTGGGGCCCATATGTCAGCTGGGGTCCCCATGCACAGGATCATCCTACTCCGACACTTCTCCCAAGTGAGGAATACAGGCCCTTACGTCTCCCACCAACGTGTAGGTGCTCTACACAGGATTAGCGGTAGTGCCCCTAGCCTGCATTCCTTGGGAAATTTGGTTTCAGACAACTTCATAATGTTACCTGCGTTATCATGGTAGGGCAGGTCTCTTATCTTGGTAGAGATGCGCTAGAAATTCTTGGTGGTTCGAAGATATCGTAGCATTGAAACCTCGTGCAATCGTCCTTGCTAGTTTTCGAGTTCCTCATCAGAGTCGGAGAAACATTCACTATCCTTTTCCCAGCAGAGTACTCCTTCGTTTGTGGGTTAGCCCAATATTTTTCCTGTGTAGTCAATTTGTAAATGTGATCTAATTCCTCCTTCTCATAGGTTGGCTTTGTATACCGCACACCTTCTGCTAGATCTAGTGGTACTATTACGCGTGTACCGTTGTTCTCAAACACCATGTTGCACTTTTTGAGATTGATGACACCCCCCATGTCTATAGCCTAGTCTAGTCCTAAGAGTGCAGGGTAAGGATCCGCATCCTCCACAACTTCTATGACTTCAAAGTCAGCTAGGACTTTTACTCTTGCGATATCTACCATGAATTTTGGAAACCTTCCTAGAGGGATGATCTTCTGTTGATTCACCATGTGCAGCTGGATGGTGGATCATTCCAATTTAGGTTCTCCCATTTGTTGCCATGTTTTCTTTGGTAATACGTTTGCATCTGACCCAAGATCGAGAATAACTTGATCCATCTTGTAGTCGCCAATCTGCGCAGTCAACTGCATTTCTCTTCCAGTGTGTTTTTTATAACTGTATAGTTTGTGTACATCCTTGGTCCCGAGAATCAAACTGGGCTGGGCTATGCAGGTATTCATTAATGCTTGGAGGTTTTCTATGGCCTGCGGGTTTCGTAGCAGCTTCAGACATACCTGCAGGAAGGGCTCAACCCCCTCCCCTATCTTGTTTGGCAGCTGCATGGGGGCTGCTAGTGATTCCTGTTTGTTGAAGTTCACTCCTTCCTGAGAGACAAGCTCCTCCTTTACTCCCTGGGTGACCATCCCGTTGTGCGTCATGACTTTTACACTTGGATCTATATTTCTTAGCTCATTTTTCACTCTTTTCACATCCTGTGTAGGAGTGGGCTTTTTTCCTGCATCTTGGCTATTAAAATCGGGCAATCCTCCACCACATGGTCCAGCTACCTAAAATAATTGCATGACGGCCTGGTGGGATTTGGGCATTCTCTGGAGAAGTGTCCTATCTCTCTGAAGTTATAATAGATTAGCTTCCCACATCCTCATCTCGTGCTTCCTCCCCGACCTCCTTTGCCCTGGGGTGGGGATCCTCCGAGGTGCGCGGATGGTCTTGGTGACATAGGGTATGATTGTACCCTATACAAGTTCCCACGATCTATCATAAGCCATAAGTACGACAGTTCTTCTCATCGTGTCCTACCGATCGGCAGAACCTACACCATTGTTGCTTTAGTTCTGAGACATATGGACCTAGCTGAGGGCAATGGTTTGTATCATGCAGTCCTGCTACATGACAATTTTCACACCACAATGTAGGTCTGCTCAAGCCTGGTTGTGATAGGATGGGTTCCCCACTTGCTCTTGGGTGTACCGGACTAGGTCCTCCCACTTGCATGTAATCTGCAAGTAGAGAACATTAATCCTTCGTGTGGCCAGATACCCAACATCGTATGCACCATAGATCTACATGGCCATCCTTTCCGCGCTCCTTTCGCAGGTTTTGAATTTCCATATGCATAGCCCCAAGCTATTCCTGAATTTGCTGTACCCCTACCGACATATCCTCTCTGGGAGCAGCTTCTAGTTTCATGACGACTTCCACAACATTTTCCTGCGATTCAAAAGTTTGGTGACTCATTGTTGTGTGTGGGTGAGGTAACAACATAGGGATGAACCATTCTGTATGTTTCCTATCATCATACTCGAATCATCCTTCCCTGATTTCTCTCTTTAATCGTTGATCAGTCTCCCACGCCGAATCAGACACACCTTGTTTGAAGTCCTTTACTTCCGCTACCAGTGGAGATTAAGATTTTGGGTTTTGGAACTGTCGTTTCAGAGCATCTTTGATATCTTGAATATATGCACTCCCATTCTGGGCAATGTATCTCATATACCAGTCTAGTGCTCTATCTTTGAAGGCCAGGGACAGCTGCACCCTCTTCACCGTATCGGTTGCCACATTCTGCATAGTCCAGACAGAGTCTGCAACAAACCAAAATCGATCCATATCTTCACCCCCTACCCCCTTGAAGGTAGGTAATATCAGGTGCGCAGCCATAGCACTGTTTGGCAGGGTTGGTGGTATGGGAGAGTTCTTACCTTTGTGCTGCCTGGGCGGCGGTGTAGTCGAGGGATCTTGCGCCGTTGGTTCTTGCAATAGATTATAGGTGGATCTTCCCTCGTCAAGGTTGGTCTGATAGTATTTACCACTGCACGTCACTCTTCCATCTAGATCTGAGGTCATTCAGTTGGTATGACTACAAATAATGCTCTTTTCACACAGTAATATCTTACTCAGCAACGACAATCTCCTCAAAAATTTTCCCCAGAACCCTTTAAAGAATCGTAGTTCGGCCTCAGAGTATGAGACAAACTGATCAATGGAAAATTCTATCACAAATTATCCTAGCACACTGTCCACCCAGTGATTGACCGTGCGTGTGATAGTATTATTAGTCCTCTCCAGCTACTGAATCAGCTCTAGGGTCCACTGAGTGACTCGTTCGTCCTTCTAGCACTTCTGGAACTCTATGAGAATGGCCAGCCACTATTGAAGCTTGATCGAAAATGTCACAAATAATATTTCATAGCTTTCTATAAGAATGTACCTATTTTTCCACCTTTCCACCGTCAAATTTTCGCTGCGATTTTCTTTTACCACAAATTCCTGGATTTTATTTTTGAACCAGCCTTCGATTTCCTTTCTTTCAAGCTTCCAATATTCTCTTGTCATTTCCTAATCCCTTTCTCAAGATTCTCCAGGTCCCAGCAATGGAACCATTTTTTGGCTCAAGGGGTCCTGACCCAGGTTCAAAGTGCAAGGTTTGCCAACAAACCCCTATACTACTGGCCCTTTTGGCAGTGACCTGCTTGTGCATGTCAAAGTCTCACTCGAAGTAGTATAATGGGTGGGTGCTAGAACTAAGTTTTCGCACCCTGAGAAAGGATAGGTAAGGCAAGCAGAGCTGTGCTAGACCCTGTGATTACCATATTACCTTGTGCTGTGCAGGGTCAATTAGGTCTCTATTTGCATCCACGTGCGCTAGATCTATAATTATATACTTTTATGACAGTAGCACAGTATTGCATAAACATAACATAATAGATCCAGATACAGAAAACACACTTACATAGATCTTCGCAGCTTAAATACAGAAAATGCACAATGCATTAATTACCAACGATTCACACAAAGAGTACTCGCAAATTCGGTTCTCTATCAACCTTTCTTATTCATTCATTCATCAATTCCTCCTTAAAATTCCCTTCCCAGCCTACGTACACAGCAGCAGGGTATGCACACAGCTAGACTTGGATCTCCATGCACACAGCTAGCCTGAGTCCTTTCCCCAAAACACAAGCAGATAGCTTAAACCACAATTTGCATCAATAGCTCTTCATTTCTCTACCTTACAATACAAAATGTTCCTCTATTTATAATAATCTAGCCTAGACTTTCCTATGTTCCGCAAACCGTGGTTTTCAAACCCCTGGTTTACCATTTTACCCATTATAATCCTTTCGGGGCTTTTACCCACCCCAAAACCCCTGCGCTAGACTAAATTTAATCAAAAGTATTCAAAATGGACTAATTTCGCAGCTCGTAGGAGACCCTGTTCCAACACAGATTGATTACTGGAGCCCATAATATGTCAGCTAATGAAGGTCCAGGTACTAATGTCCAATTCACAAAGGTATATCCCATCGACACTAAATATCCTTATGTTGATTTAATATTTTATTAACAAATTTCTATGCTCCATATGAACTCAATTATAAGATAAAAAGAGCCTTAAAACTAAAATCTAATTAGTACCTGTTAGAGTCGGTCTCTTCATCCCTCCGTCAGAGATCAAAATCTCTTTTGTTGCATTTCATTTTAGGTGTCTCATTCAGTTCAGTCAGCTGCATTCCATTAGGAGCATGGATCATCTGACGGAAGGGTCTAGTCACTCATATCCCTCATGTCTTGTACCTGCTAGCTTAGGTCTGTTCATCAAAGTCAATTTTACAGTCATTTACAGTCATGTTTGGTCTCTTGGTCAGCAAAGAGTCATTTCAGTCATTAGGTCTAGGGTTTCATCTTCAGAATGTCTAATAATGTCAGCAAGCACATGAGGGAGGTTCAAAATAAGTTTTCATCATAAAAATTTCATCGTCGTAATACTTGATCATGACTTTTCTTCAAAACTTTGTTTTGAAGAAAAATCGTCAATTTCATCCTCCGTAATAAATATAATGTGATTTTCAAAAAAAATTCAGTTGTAAAGTTCTTCAGGCGCAGCCTTGGTCACCTTTTCCAAATTCCATGCCAACTATCCCTGCAAAAAATAGACAAGAATTTCATCATCAGTCCAAAAATCAAAGGAAACAAACAAAAACAGAGTTTGTTTTAAAAAGTGCGATGTGCCAAAGTCTGCAACATTAGAAAGTGGGTTTGTCAAAAAAAAATCAAAATCCTTTGTATATATAAGATATGTTCATATTCAAAACTTCAGTTGTATGCAAGAGTCATCAAAGAGCAAAGAAAAATCATGGAGGAAGCACAAGCCATTGTTGGAGGCCAAACTGTTAGTGAGTTTACAGTTGCGGCGCACAAGCAAGTCGCGGCGCATACAAACATTTTTCACCGTGAAAATCACAACAGTCGTGGCGCATTGGGTTGTGCGCGTTGCGCATAGAGCTGACACTCAAATTTTTTCCATTGCTTACAGATTTTTGAATTGATTCCGTCAATCTTGCTTCGAGTAAGTTCAAGTGATCCTGCAATTGCTCCTAGATTAGGTTTGGTGTTAATTATGAGATTGATCATGAAGTTTGAATGCTGAAACATAAACCCTATCACTTTTTTTTTAAATTTCTCCTTAGGGTTTTGAAATTTGGATTTTAATTTGGTTTTGGTGCCAAACCCTTTTCATTTCCCACCTTATTTCCCCTTTCCTCACTGTTATCTCACTACTACAATCAATTCCCCTACTCCCTTACATCCCCAAAATTACTTATTCCCAAGTCCATCTCCTATCCCTAAGCTACTTCATTTCCTATCATTTTTTCCTATTTCCCCATCTCATTTGCAAAATCCCCAAACCCCAAGTTCCCAAACGATCAAGTGATTGTCCTTACACTTTAAATCTCACTTGATTAAACCCAATTATCCTCACTACCCTATTTCCCACAGTCCCTCATTTGACTTTGACACATTTGGAAATCAATACAAAGACACCAAATTCTCATTTTCATCTCATACAAATCAGCATATACTTGGCATAGACTTTCAGAACCATGGAGAAGGATACAGATACATCATATGACATAGACAATGATTCCACCACTGAAATGCATGCACCAAAAAGGCACTAAAGCGTCGCAAAAGGCATGATAGGCTCCAAATTTTGGCCGAAGCTTCTTTGGCCTAGCATAGTGCTTGATGAGGGACCTTCAGCCCAAATTTCAAGAAATTTGGGAAAACAAATTTCAATTTTGAATTTTTGAGCCTAAACACAGATTTTCCTGCCCGATGCGTAGCGCCATTCAGCGCGCGCTTATAATTGGCAGCTCTTCTGGAGGAAAACTTTGCATTTATAGATTTTTCATAAAATTTTATGCATGCCTATGGATTACCTAAGGATTTCATCAATTTATGGGTTTCCTAAAGGACCAAAAACACCCTAAAAATGGCATTTCTTCCACTTTTTGCACACACAGGAAGCAGTGTTGGGAGAGTGAACTTTTGGAGGGGAAACTGGCAACCAAATTTAGAAATTCCACTTGGTTTGGAAAGTAGATAGGTATGGATTTCCAACAAGCTATCCTACACTCAATTTGGACTTCAGTAAGGCCCTCAAAATCAGCCTCAAACTTGTGATATGCATAGAGATTTCAGGCGCGGCACATAGGGAAATTTGGCCTATTTTTCACTGAGCAGCTCAGAATTTCACCTAGTTTCGGAAAGTTTTACTTTTTCATGTAACTCTTGATGTAACTTGATGTAATTTCATGACCATGATATAATTTTGGCACATTTTTACTCATCTTAGTAGATTCATTCACCAAAAAGTGAAAAGTAAGTGAATGAATCAGTTTCCTACCATATAGAGGCAAGTTGTTTCATTGCCTATTTTTCAGTTCTTAGTTTAGATATGGTTGAAACAGCTCCTAGAATGTTGATCTTGACCCCTAGAGGCATGGGAATGAGTTAGTATTGTATATATCATATATTTATTCAGTCATTTTCAAGGTTGGACACTTAGGATTTCTTGGCACTTCATTGTACATTTCATCTCTGCATTTTGGCAAAGGAATAGACCAGGGTTTGCATCACTCTTTGGGATACATGTGGCTCTGTGTTTTGATGGTGTTTTTCTCTATGTAATTTTAAGTTCACTGATGTTCATGTGTATCATTTCTCTTCTCCTTTCTTCTTAAATTAAACAAATGAGTGATAAAGGTGGAATTCATTAGCTTTGCTTTGCTCTGCCTTCATTTTTGTTTAATTTTCCATGTTTTCATCTGTTTGAAGAGGATTCTTGAAATCCACTTGTCCTCTTCAGCTCCTCAACGGTCTGAACCATCCATTCATTCAATCCAAAGCATCAAAACAATTTCCTTCCTTGCCACATTCATAACTCTGCAAAAACTAGGCCTCATCCTCGCACCCAAAACTGCCTTTCCCTTTGATCCAAAAAAAATCCCCAAATCAAAATTAAATCATTTCACCTATATACCTAGCCTAAAATTAGCCTTTATTTCAAGTCATCACAATCCCTATTGATTATTTTTACTGAGATTGACCCGGAGAGAGCCCTCTCCTGTTCTGGTAGGGCTAGCTACCAGACTGAGCGTGGTTTGATGTTACCCTGAACTCTACCTTCTTTCAGCCTGAGGTAGATTTAGGAAATAACATAGTGGTGACCATAATGGGGATAAAATGGTTTTCTTGTTAGTGTTATTCATTTTATAAGCTACAGACGGAGCCTGAAGTTATGCCAGGTAGCCTTCGAACTGCACATTGCTTTGCAAGTGCATAAATAAATAAACGCTACTTCAGTCAATCTCCGGTCTAGTTTTATAAACATAACATCTGACTTGAAAATTTCCCCAGTACATGTATCAAGTTAGATCTAATGGTAGATGGCGGAATTCATTAGCTTGCTTTGCTCTGCCTTCAGTTTTGTTTAATTTTTCATGTTTTCATTTGTTTGAAGAGAATTCTTGAAATCCTCTTGCCCTATTTAACTCCTCACCAGTCTGAACCATCCATTCATTCAATCTAAAGCATCAAAACAATTCCCTTCCTTGCCCCAATCAGAACTCTACAAAAACTAGGCCTCATCCCCGCACCCAAAACTTCCTTTCCCTTTGATCCAACAAAAAAAACCCCTAAAATCAAAATCAAACTCCTTTACTTATATACCTAGCCTAAAATTAGCCTTTATTTCAAGTCATCTCAAGCCCTATTGATTATTTTTTCTGAGATTGACCCGGAGAGAGCCCTCTCCTGTTCTGGTAGTGCTAGCTACCAGACTAAGCATGGTTTGATGTTACCCTGAACTCTGCCTTATTTCAGCCTGAGGTAGATTTAGGAAATAAAATAGTGGCGACCATACTGGGGACTCAAATGGTTTGCTTGATGGTGTTATTTGTTTTCTAAGCTACAGACGTAGCCTAAAGTTATGCCAGGTAGCCTTCGAAATGCTCTTGCTTTGCATTAGCGAAAGTAGATAAACGTTGCTTCAGTCAATCTCCGGTCTAGGTTGTAAATGTCACACTTGACTTGAAAATTTCCCCAATACATGTATCAAGTTAGATCTGATGGTTGATGGTGGACAACAATCAGACATAAGAAGGCTGAAATCATTCACCTGGTGACTCCAGTGTCGAAGAATCCATGGTTCAAAATTTTTATGGCGACTCTACTCTTCAAGAATCAGTAGCCTGAGGAAATTTTTTGTGAATTAGTTGTTATCAAAATGGTTTCGCTGGATCGAAGGTATTCTCCCATGAGCCGAGATCACATTCTAGATTTTCCAAATAAAATTCCTAAGGTAGATTGGCAAAGGAATTTGCCTACGTTTAAAGATGATGATAGGAAGGATGCGGCTTTACATCTGGTTAGATTTCACATACATATTCGCAAGTTGAAGGTTGATTTTCCTGAAGACTGCTTGATGAAGATATTCATGGCCACTCTGGAAGGTGAAGCCCGATCTTGGTATGAAAATTTTCCACCTACTTGTATTTCCTGTTTGAAGGATTTTCATACCATGTTATTTGAAAGGTATAAATAGTCTTATCCATCCTTAACTTTAGTTCAGAACTGTTGTAGCCATGTTCATAGTTTTATTTAAAATATTGAAAAAATTTATGAAGATGATGACTTCATGGACGATGAGATCATGGAGGCTCTGTACGAAAATCCATTTCAGTAGCATAAAGAGAACTTAGAGGATACTCATCAAGATGCTCAAGGAACTTTGCAGTAGGATCAAGATCTTAGTACAATGGAAAATGATGAAAGACAAGGTTTTGTTTCAGATCTCTCCATAGAAGAAGACAATATGCAGGAAAGTCAAGTTTCAATTTCAGAATGTGATAAAGTCAAATCAGCCATTTCAAATCTAGATTCAGATCGTGATGATCAAGAATACCTTGTGCTGAATCCCATGAAGGAGAGCTCTGTTGTTGAGATCATATGGAATGAAGAAGACAGAGTTTTTGATCCATATGTTCTCATTTCATTAGAACAAAGCCTTCATGAGGAGGTAATCCAGTCAGTTCATGAAAAACAAGATGAGATCTTTGTTCAAGTAAGTGAAAAATATTCTTTCAAAAACTCAGTGATAAATGATAATTTGATTTCCATGTCATATGAAGATGATAAAAAATGTTTTCAAATTTTAGAAGATCATGGAATTAAGGACTGTCATTCAGGTTTTTCATGTTTTAAAATGTTATTTCATGAAGACAATCACTATTTGAGCAAAAGAAAACAAAAAGTATTATCTCCTTTGTCTGAAGATGAGATAGATCAACTCCTAAAAGGCCATGTTACAGCCCAAGATAAAGCAGATTTGCAGTGCCCACATGGTCAAGAAAGTGTCGGTGAAACTTCTTCATCTTTTGAAAATGATGACGGTCTTGTAATTAGCTTTATCGATCAGCAAACAAATAATATTTTCTTTCATGAAGATGATAAGGCTGTCATGTTTGATAATCTTGAAGATTGTTTTCTGTTTAAGAATGACCTAGATCATGAAGTTGAGGAATATGAGCTTGAGAGAGACAATATGCTATAATTTCTCATGGTCAAGGAACTTACAGCTAACACTCAGATGGAGGAAGCCTATACCTCTCTGTGTCTTCCTGTCATTCGGCAATCAATTGTTCTTTCAGATCAGAATGAAGGGAGTACTTGTATTTTTGCTACTGGATCTCAAGACCAGCTAGTGCTTCAGGATTTTCAAGATCCTTTCGGCATTATTTTGCAAGCATAAGAAAAGATAAATGTTTCCTGGTTTGTTATCATAAGCCTTGGTTTCAGTGGTTATTGTGAGTTTCCTACATGTACATCGTTCTACCTGCTTGAGAAAATTGAGAGCAGAATTTTGGTATGTAGCCATCTGCTGGATTGGTTACATTAGAAGGCCCACTACACATGATTGTACATATTCCATCAGCAGGCAGTTGGTTTTCATCATGATTTCAAATCTCGATGGACTGCTGCCATTCAAAAATATTTGTAAGTACTCGTTTCAGTTAAGTCAGTCATGAGTCATTTTGGTTTGGTTTGTTAAGTCAAGTTTTTCAGTCAATAAATGAGTCAAGAGTCTTGTGTTAATTTGCTGAAGTTATGGACTCCATAGCCCAATGGATGAAGGCACTGCCTACTCTCCCAGAAATATGTAGTTCTTGGCACCTCCCAGGAGCTACCATCCCCATTGGAGCCAATGTTAGAGTCGATCTCTTCATCCCTCTGTCAGAGATCAAATCTCTTTTGTTGCATTTCGTTTTAGGTGTCTCATTCAGTTCAGTCAGCTGCATTCCATTAGGAGCATGGATCATCTAACGAAAGGGTATAGTCACTCATATCCCTCATGGCTTGTACCTGTTGGCTTAGGTCTGTTCATCAAAGTCAATTTTACATTCATTTACAGTCATGTTTGGTCTCTTGGTCAGCAAAGAGTCATTTCAGTCATTAGGTCTAGGGTTTCATCTTCAGAATGTCTAATAATGTCAACAGGCACATGAGGGAGGTTCGAAATAAGTTTTCATCACAAAAATTTCATCGTCATAATACTTGATCATGACTTTTCTTCAAAACTCTGTTTTGAAGAAAAATCGTCAATTTCATCCTTCGTAATAAAGATAATGTGATTTTCAAAAAAAATTTAGCTGTAAAGTTCTTCAGGCGCAGCCTTGGTCGCCTTTGCCAAATTCCATGCCAGCTATCCCTGCAAAAAATAGACAATAATTTCATCATCAGTCCAAAAATCAAAGGAAAAAAACAAAAACAGAGTTTATTTTAAAAAGTGCAAAGTGCCAAAGTCTGCAACATTAGAAAGTGGGTTTGTTAAAAAAAAATCAAAATCCTTTGTATATATAAGATATGTTCATATTCAAAATTTCAGTTGCACGTGAGAGTCATCAAAGAGCAAAGAAAAAACATGGAGTAAGAAAAAGCCATTGTTGGAGGTCGAACTGTTAGTGAGTTTATAGTCGCGACGCGTTGGGAGGTGGTCGCAGTGCACAAGCAAGTCGCAGCGCATACAAACGTTTTTCACCGTGCAAATCACAACAGTCACGGCACACATAGAGAGCGCGACGCACTGGGTTGTGTGTGCTGCGCACAGAGCTGACACTCAAATTTTTGCCATTACTTCCAGATTTTTGAATTTGTTCCATCAATCTTGCTTCGAGTAAGTTCAAGTGTTCCTGTAATTGCTCCTAGATTAGGTTTGGTGTTAATTATGAGATTTATCATGAAGTTTGAATGCTGAAACATAAACCCTATCACTTTTTTTGAAAATTTCTCCTTAGGGTTTTGAAATTAGTATTTTAATTTGGTTTTGGTGCCAAACCCTTTTCATTTCCCACCTTATTTTCCCTTTCCTCACTGTTATCTCACTAATACAGTCTATTGCCCTACTCCCTTACATCCCCAAAATCACTTATTCCCAAGTCCATCTCCTATCCCTAAGATACTTCATTTCCTATCATTTTTTCCTATTTCCCCATCTCATTTGTAAAATCCCCAAACCCCAAGTTCCCAAACAATCAAGTGATTGTCCTTACACTTTAAATCTCACTTGATTAAACCAAATTATCCTTACTGCTCTATTTCCCATAGTCCCTCATTTGACTTTGACACATTTGGAAATCAAGACAAAGACACCAAATTCTCATTTTCATGTCATACAAATCAGCATATACTTGGCATAGACTTTTAGAACCATGGAGAAGGATATAGATACATCATATGATAGATACAGTGATTCCACCACTGAAATGCATGCACCAAAATGGCACTAAAGCGTCGCAAAAGGCATGATACGATCCAAATTTTGGCCGAAGCTTCTTTGGCCCAGCATAGTGCTTGATGAGGGACCTTTAGCCCAAATTTCAAGAAATTTGGGAAAAATTTTGTCAATTTTGAATTTTTGAGCCTAAACACAGATTTTCGTGCCCGACGCGTAGCGCCACTTGGCGTGCGCTTATAATTGGCAGCTCTTCTGGAGGAAAAATTTGCATTTCTGGATTTTTCATCAAAATTTATGCATGCCTATGGATTACCTAAGGATTTCATGAATTTCTAGTTTTCCTAAAGGACCAAAAACACCCTAAAAATGGCCTTTCTACCACTTTTTGCACACACAAGAAGCAGTGTTGGGAGATTGAACTTTTGGAGAGGCAAATGGAAACAAAATTCAGAAATTCCACTTGGGTTGGAAAGTATACAGGCAAGGATTTCCAAAGAGCTATCTTACACTCAATTTGGACTTTGGTAAGGCCCTCAAAATCAGCCTCAAACGTGTGCTACGTATAGAGATTTCAGGCGCGGCGCATAGGAAAATTTGGCCTATTTTTCACTTAGCAGCTCAGAATTTCGCCTAGTTTTGGCTAGTTTGACTTTTTCATGTAAATCTTGATGTACCTTGATGTAATTTCATGACCATGATTTAGATTTGGTACATTTTTACTCATCTTAGTAGATTCATTCACCAAAAAGTGAAAAGTAAGTGAATGAATCAGTTTCCTACCATATAGAGGCAAGTTGTTTCATTGCCTATTTTTCAGTTCTTAGTTTAGATATGGTTGAAACAGCTCCTATAATTTTGAGCTCGACTCCTAGAGGCATGAGAATGAGTTATGCTTGTCTATATCATGTAGTTCTTCAGTCATTTTCAGGGTTGGACACTTGGGATTGCTTGGCACTTCATTGTACATTTCATCTCTGCATTTTGGCAAAGGAATAGACCAGGGTTTGCAGCACTCTTTGGGATACATGTGGCTCTGTGTTTTGATGGTGTTTTTCTCTATGTAATTTTAAGTTCAATGATGTTCATGTGTATCATTTCTCTTCTCCTTTCTTCTTAAATTAAAAAAATGAGTGATAAAGGTGGAATTCGTTAGCTTTGCTTTGCTTTGCCTTCAGTTTTGTTTAATTTTCCATGTTTTCATCGGTTTGAAGAGGATTCTTGAAAGAAACTTACCCTCTTTATCTCCTCACCGGTCTGAACCATCCATTCATTCAATCCAAAGCATCAAAACAATTGCCTTCCTTGCCCCATTCAGAACTCTACAAAAACTAGGCCTCATCCCCACACCCAAAACTGTATTTCCCTTTGATCCAACAAAAACCCCCAAATCAAAATAAAATCCTTTCACCTATATACCTAGCCTAAAATTAGCCTTTATTTGAAG
The DNA here is from genome assembly GCA_034641835.2 of Pinus albicaulis. Lineage (NCBI taxonomy): Eukaryota > Viridiplantae > Streptophyta > Pinopsida > Pinales > Pinaceae > Pinus > Pinus albicaulis. The sequence continues at coordinate 73,262 of JAXQQM020074204.1, forward strand.
TCATCTCAAGCCCTATTGATTATTTTTGCTGAGATTGACCAGGAGAGAGCTCTCTCCTGTTCTGGTAGGACTAGCTACCAGACTTAGCATGGTTTGATGTTACCCTGAACTCTGCCTTCTTTCAGCCTGAGGTAGATTTAGGCAATAATAGTACCAACTCAATAATGATGTTTTATTTAGAAATAATTATTATTATGTTCTATTAAGATGTTTAGAAAAACGTGAAGCAGGAAATATTTTGCAGGAGATACACAATGGAGCAGTTGGTGGACACTATAGTGGAGACACCACTACTCAGAAGATCCTTAATACTAGTTATTATTGGCCAAATTTATTCAAGGACACTCATGCTTATGTCAAAAAATGTAAATTCTTCCAAACTCTTATAGGGAGACAAAAAAAACCATCCCTGCCTTTGCAAGCGGTCAACATCGAATAACCCTTTAAGCAATGGGGAATGAAGATCATAGGTAAGAACGTTCCTCACTCATCCAAACAACATATATACATCTTGACTACTACGGATTACTTTAAAAAATGGGTGGAATAAATACCTCTAAAGGTGGAAAATTCTGAAGGAATTATTGAATTTATTGATCAATTTATTATCACCAGGTTTGGCCTTCCTCCTACCCTTATTTTTGACAATGCCTCTTATTTTTACAAAAAAAACATAACTGAGTTTTATCTCAAAAGAGGAATAAAGATAAAATATTTTTTAAACTAATACCCACAAGGGACTCGTCTAGCATAATCTACCAATAAAAACCTCGTAAGGATCATCAAACAAATAATTGATGAAAATCAAAGAAATTGGCACAAAGCTTTAATGTTTGTATTGTGAGCTAATAGAATCACTCATAATACCTCTCTAGGTACTTCTCCTTTTTATTTAGTGTATGGGAAAGAAGTTATATTTCCTCCTAATTTATCCATTCCCTCACTAGACTTACTGCAATTTGTTGAAGAACAACCTTCTTCTTCTTTACAATTAAGAATGTCCCAAATCCTTAAGTTAGAAGAAGAGAGAAACAAATCCAAACAAGTCCATGCTCATCATCAATAATTGGCCAAGTCTTCATTTTATGCAATTTCAATTAATTGCATTTTTTTTAAACTAGATATTTAGTTCTGAAATTGTATAAGGACCATGAGGAAAAAGGAAAACACACAAAATTCCAAAAGTTGTGGCTTGTCCCATTCAGATCATTAAGAAATTAGGCCCATCAATCTTTATTTTGCAATATCTACAGTGAAAGAGGGATGCTCTTCCCCTTAATGGACTAGTTCTCAAAAAACTTCATTCCGTTGTAAATATGTAGATAATCATATGTATTTGACTATATTTTAATGTTGTGTGATTGATGATCTTTTAGATCCTTTGGGTTGGATGCCTTTTTTAAATTTTTTCAGACATTTCTCACCCCTTCGTGGTTCAGTTTTAGTAACAAAGCGTAGAATTTTACAGTTTTCATTGTAACACAGTGCGGATGTGCACTGAATTATACTGGTTACTTGTGCACCCCCTAGAAAATTTTTAAAAATGAATTTCCTGCTTGTCAGAGTCTAAATTATTATTTATAAGTGGTTATTTTTAATTATGTTAGCCTTCACAACCTGTTTGTGAGCTTATTTTGTTTGCCTTAGTGTCAAACTTTGAGAGTTCATCCCTTTTACATTTTTTAGTAAGGTTTTTCCTGTTTTGTTTGGTTTCTTCGTTGGAAAAGGTATATTACATCTCTATATTAGTATTTTTCTATCTTTTTCTTCCATATATATTAATTGTGTTGTTAATATTTCTCGTTTGAGTGATTTTTTTTGCTCATTTTGTGAAAGAAAGCTTCTAGATTAGTGAGGTAGGGGTTTTCTCAAAAAAGTAGTGTTTTGAGAAAATGCTTCTATTTGTTGAATAGAAATTGTTTTTTTTTTTGTTTTCAGCCTGAAGTAAGCATACAAATACACTTGTAGACATCATTAATTAAATATTTCATTAAGAGATTTTGTTTTGAAATTTTTTTCATAAATTTTAGATTTTGTAGTTTTTTATCAATTTTTGAGGAATTGGGAACAATTGTTTTAAACAAGAATCGTATATTTTGGATTAAAGTGAACAAAAATTTTCATTAAATTTTTTTATTGAATAAACTTCAAAGTGAATTGGTTTCTTTACGAAAAAAAAATGATTCGGGATTTTTTAGGAAATTTTCACTTTTAAGTTCAAAAAACCTCTTACTTTCCCTTAAATAGGAATTCATCAGAATCAAAGGTTGCATATTCATTGATGAATTCATTATAATATTTTGAGTCGGTTGCAACATCATCAAGTTTCACTTTCATACCCCTTTGTGGAAACAATAGCCAAAATAACACAATGCCAATTAAAATTAATCTAGATATTTTTATATTTTCTAGGGCTCATTCCACCAATTTATATGAGGATTAGTGCTTTGGAATAGGGAAGTACTTAAATTTCCAAAGAAAATAAACAAGAAAATAATATCTTGTGGCAGGGAAAAATTCCAAGAATGAGGTCATGTCATACCTAGTGGAGTAATTGTACCTACTTCATTGGAAAAGATAGAAGATGTGCACGCATTACAAACGATATACCTTGAATTAACAATCGTTGAAGAGCCTGGGATCACTTGTCACTAAACCTCGGATTTACCATGTTGAGGAACTTTCAAGGGGATTGAGTTGTATTACTTTTCCCTTTCTTGTATATCGGGTCACAAATTGTTCCACCAGGTTTGATTACCTTCATTGGTAACCTTAGTGGCTATAATCTTAGGACTTTTCCCAACGTGACAGTGGAGTGAAGGTCCCACTGTACATGGAGTAGACGTTGACTAGACCCATTTTGAACTTTTTGAGGGTAATCTTCACTCGAGATGGCATAGTTAAGTTACTTGCACCAGACTGTTTCATTAAGAAGGTTGTCAGGGTAACTGTTCCAACTACTAGTTTTCCATATTAATCTCTACGAAGTTGGATTTCATCACCAACTAGTGATTCTATTATGGAAACATATTGTTTGTGTGTGGTTTGAATTCTAGATTTTATAGCGCATGTTCACTTGTTTGTTTATTTTAATAGGCCTTAAGTGTTGTTAGGGCCCTATAATATTAAGGATCATAATTTTGAATTGGCTATGTTAAGTCTTGTAATATTGTACATACCTTTGCATTTCTGCAAAAAAATTCCATATTAAAAAATGAAAAGAGGGTATGTCCTTAAAGAATAATCAAAGGACCAAAAGAAAGAAAATATAAAAAAGAAATAAGATTATGAACCCCATAAAAAGAAGAAAAAAATAAATTATGAAAGTGTTGCACATTCAAATGCCACTACTCTTAGTTTAGTTTACTTCTGCAAATAAATTGTGTGCAGCTTGTTCAAAATGCCACAATTCATGATGATCATGTAATCAAATCTTGATCATTTATGCCTTTAAATTTTATGTTATGATATTTAGTGAGTAAATATCCAACAAAACCATTTAATCTCGGAAGATCAGTAGTTAGGTAGAGAATAAAAATGAGCTCATAAGTTTAATCTGAGCCATTGTAAGATATAAGGTTAAAAGTAATTTAGTTTTCTTATCAAAAGAAAATAAAAGGATCAGCAATCTCAAATGCACCCAATAACGGAAAGGAAAAATGTTAGCATGAATAAAAGGGTAGGTAGAATACTTTTCAAAAGTTTTATAAGCATCATTATACTTATCCCTTAAAGAGAACTGCTAAGTCTTTAGAAAAGAAGGAGAGACAAAGATTAATAAATACTAAAGATGAAGACTTATGGAAATGTTCTTACTTGAAACAAGGAAAAGAAACTCATTAATTAACCAATTTTCCCCTTCTCCCTCTACATCCCCCCTTATCCTAAGCCTTTTCCCTTCTTGGAAACCAATCTCCCCTTCCCCTTCCTATAATCCCTTTTTCCCTTTTGAAAACCCACTTACCCCTTTAAAAAACACCACATTTAAATAAAAACATAAAAACCCCACTTTTCAAAGACAAAAGCACAAAATATTACTTGACCCCACTTTGATTTAACCCCTCCACCTAATATATTTCCTGACCCCACCTCCTTTGAAAACCCACAAGTCTGTTTGTCGTTCAATTATCACCATGCATATCGGATGTTCCACGATCTACTTCGCAAACCCCCCCCCCCCCCCCCCTCCCCCGATGTTCTACATTTAATGCTGAGGGAGGGGTGAAAAATAAGATGTTTTCTCTGCCCGCTTCCCTGCCATATGATGTTTCATAGCATTATCGCACCCCCTCGTTCCCAAACCATAAGTAACCCTGCAAACATGTGATAAACCACCATTTTCAAATCATAAAACTCCACTATCCCATTCATTTTGCTACCTCTTTTGACTTGCAGATATGACTGAAACCACCATCGCCAACCAGATTGAAGCCCCGCTGCCACCTGGACCCCTTCCACAAGCAAAACTTTGGTACTCCAAGTAGTTTTGAGTACCAAAAACCATCAATTAAGCACATTAATTAAATAATTGAATCATATAAATGGCTTCTAAAACCATCCAAATAGTGAAGCCTCTACAACAACCCTAGCTAGATGTTGACCATACTCCACTGGCCGACAAGGACTTTAAAATAATCGAGACTATTACTGACAACAATCTCTTGGAGCTCCATTGTTGGAGCCATGACAATTTTGTTGATCAGGAAGGTGATTTAAATCTTTGGAACTACAACCTACCAAAACACATAGTTCCACAAACCCACCAGTTCCTTGAAGTCATTAGAGTTTTCCAACTCAATTATTTTCCAAATGAAAGAGCCATAGTCACCCTTGACCAAGAAATTCTAATTACTATCACTGGCCAGTCCATTAAACAAATTTTGCATATTCCATCAAAGCCAGAGGGAGTACCTTTCTCCATTGATACCCTCACTGAGATTTACCTAAAGCTATATTTTCCTAAGAGGTCTCAAATATTTGATAATTTCCTCCCTGAATCAGTGCAAATTCCTAAAAACAACCCACCATACTCTGCTACCATGTTCCCCCCAAAAAAAAAAAAAAAATTGTGACCATGTTGTCCTATATCCTAGGATATTTTACTGATGAGTGTGTAGATGAATCCATCCTTGGTTTCTTCTCTACCTTTTTCCTAGGCCAGCCTCCAATTATACTTTTCAACTTTCCCAATTCATGGAAGATTCCAGGCATGATCAACTGATCAAACTTCTAGAAGGAGAGTTCAAATACTCCTCAGTATTTTTTAATTTTTTCATAAATTTTCAGTCATAAAGGTTTATAGTCAACCTACAAAAACTGGAAATAGAGGGTAATCCCCAATATGTAATATTTTGGACATCCTTGATCAGAAAGGATTCCAATGAATTTAGTTACAAAGATGTTATTGATTATTTTGTATACCCAATGGTTAATATGCTTAGCAACAACATTCAACCTCGAATCAGTGATGAAATCAAAAAAATTCTACAGCTATCTTACCAGAGAAAGACAGGAGACTGGTATTTATACCAGAATCACACAAAGATTAGAGTATATGGAAGCCAACTAGTCTCTTACAAGCTTTCCAAATACCTCCCAATGAGGATATTTTCCATAGAGTACATTAGAAATATCTTCAATTCTCATGAAGTAAACTTAATTTTAGCCAAAAATAAAACCAAGTTGAAGATAAAAAACCAACTAGGGCCCTTTATATGCAACAGTAGGGATGCTGGAAAGGAAGCAGACATAATCCTACAGGAGTTAAAGTTCAGTAACAATTTCAAATTCTCATATGATCCCTTGGGTGTCATAATAAAATTAACAATGAAGTCTAAACTCACCCCTTTCATCCATGAATCGAAGCCTGAGATTGAGAAATATTCCAACCAGTCAGAGTGGTTGGAAAACACTCTAAAGGAGATGGGGGAGCGGCTTCATACTAGTTCCATCCTCCTTACTCTAGACCCACAGGATAGGAATTCGAAAACGTCTTGAGAAGAAGGCTCTTACTCAACAGAAGCTACATCTGACAATAAATTCAAGATTATGTACAAAAAGAAAGAAAAGTTGAACCCAATAATAGAGCAGGAAGAGACAATTGAAACAGATAAAGTGATTGTTATCAAGGACAATACACCTACACTAGATACAAAAGCAACACCTCTGTCATCGTCTTCTAGGGTATAAATCATTCAAATGAAAAATAGTCCAGAGATTTCAACATCTAGTAAGCCCCCAAAAATGTAGATGAAATTCCTACAGTCGAAGGTACAGGCCCCCAAAACTTTAGAAGACTACAATAAAATAGGTTTTGAATTTCCTACCAAGGACATGCATCCAATTGACCAAATGAAATTTCAAAAGTAGGCAGGAGAGATGATATATTCAACCCCGACACATAAATATCTAAGTGTATATAAGTTGTAGAACTCCCTAAAAAATGTACAGTCATAGTTAAAGCTAGAGAGAGCCTCATCACTAGCAAAAAGAAATAGGACTAGGTCACTTGAAGAGTTGGTTATTGAGATTGGCTATAATCCAACTGACATCAAGGCAGCAGAAGAACTTATAAAGAAGAAAAATACAGACATAGCTCCTATGAATAAACACTTAAAACTATCAACTACTGAGCATCCACAAACCAAGGAGGTTAACACTGTTATCGATCAAATAGGTAACCTGACCTCAAAACGGGAACTCTAGCCCAAAAAGTCTCAAAAAACATGAAAAAACACCCCCAAAAAAAAATTTGTGTCTTCCAGAACGCACTTGTTTTTTTTTTAAGGTCAAATTTCAACATTTTATAAAATTATACTAAAAACAAAATTGTTTGTTAAAAAAAGGATTGAAAAAACACCCTAAAAACAAAACCAGTTGACGCTGGAATAACAAAAAAAAAATTGTGTCATAATTTTGACACTTGTAACAATGGAATTAAAGACAACATATGAAGATATTTTTTAAAATCGTAAATTTCTAACATTTTTGATAGATGATGTTAAAGATAAACAAATACATGTTTGAAGGGCTTATCATTTCGAACAATTTTCATCCATGTTGTTAAACATAAAATATATTGACTTTAAACAACCCCAAAATTGTAATTGTTGTCAACCATAACCTTAAAGATAAAATTTGGTAGCATATAAAAACCTTAATGACAAGTTGTAAATCTAAAGTTTTTCAATCTTAAGTGTTCAACATACTTGAACAATGAAATTATGGAGAAATTATAAGACTTAACAATTTAAAAAAATGATCAAGTAAATGAAAAAATTATCATTGAACAGAAACAAGTAAGAGTAATTTTAATTTTAAAGAATAAAAACTTATCTTTTTTCAAATCTTAGCATAAGACAAATTTAAATATAATTTCAACCAAAACCTAAAAATCAAGCATCAAAACAAAGTGTTTTGTTTCAATGACACATATAATTATTAAAACTTTTAAAAGTATCTTATACCAAATGGTAACAATACATAATATCATGGTAATATCACTGCATAATCTAAAATTTCAACATTAGTTTCTATTTTCTATTTTACTTATAATTGAAATATCAACATTGGTACATTGAATATAACATAAATTATTTTTGTAATTCATTGTTACATTGTCGATATTCTAAAGAAATGAATTCTTCATAATTAAAACATATAATCCAACAAACATAGAAATGTCTCAGAACTTCATGAAAAATGAGATGGAAGTCAAAAATTTTATTTCAAGTTACCATGCAAACATCAATTACATAAAAGTGTCTTAGATAATTATTCAAAATCAGCCATAGGTTCTGGCACACCATCATAATCTACATCTTCAGATGAATGGCTCGATGCAGATGAAGATGATCCATATTCTTCTCTTTCATCAACTAGTGCTCCATCTGAGTCAACATGCATGCCCACCATTTCAGAGTTCAAAATTCTTGTAGATCTACGTCTACATTCTGCAGAGTCCCATTTCAACAGTAATTGTTCTGGTAGCAATTTCTTCAAAATATTTATGGTCTGCAACCGAAGAGTTCCTCTCTTTGTCAAATTGAAGTCATACACAAGTATGTAAACATCCTCCAATTTTAAGACATCTGTGCGGCGACGATTTATATTTGTGCCCTTTATTTTTCTCTTTCTGCCAATTCTTTTTTCCACTACCATATCTGGCTTGTACACACCATTGAAAGGGTGGGTACTTGTGGCATACCAATGTACATCAACAGCTGTAATCTCTTCATTTTCATTAATGACCTTTATAACCTTGGCAATCCAAAATGGATAGCCAAGTGGATCTTCATCTGCTAACGCTGCTATCATGCAACCCTCCTTAAGATTCTGCACAAAACCCCTGTAAATGGCTTCCATGGCTTCACGTTGTGCACGTGATCTTCTAGAACTAATATAGATTTCTCTTTCCTCTACCTGTGAGGAATTAATAATAGCTTGAGGCTGTTGTTGTTCAACATTGTGTGTTTCCTGATGTTCATGTTTATTTTTCATATTTTTTGGCCAAAAAAAAGGAGTCTTCAAAAGCATATCCTCATTTACTGATCTTGAAATCATATCACTTTGATTACTGAAAAAATACTCCCACCAAACTGAATCAGCAACATCGAAGTATTCATATGTATCTCTAATACATCTTTTAATTTCCTCTAGACATTCAGAATAATTTATGTCTTTCTTCTGCCTTCGTGCATTATGGAGTTCAGAAACTGACTGTAATAACAATATCTTTGATGAAAACATTGGACGCTCTGGAATGAACTTCAAAAATGCTAAACCTGATGATGGTCCCCATTCTTCAATAGTTGAATACTTCTTGCCCCATATAAGTGTTATCCCATCAATTTTTTTGATACGAAATTGATGTTGGAAGCTAATGTCGTTAAGTTGTTCAATGCATTTCTCCTCACCATGCGATCCAAAAATAAACCTTCGCATGTCAATAGTTTCTTCCAACACATGAAAAATAGGCTCTGGAATGTACGATTTCTTAATACATTCAATTAATGATAGCAGGCTCCCAACACCTTTCCTCCTCAATGTTAATAAAAAACGACTGAACATTTGATCAATATGATCATGAGTATGCCCAACAAGAAGGAAACCAACCTTTATCTTTTTAAAAATCCCCAATTCAATGAGCATGTTTAGATACCCAAAAAGAACTTGATTTTTGTTCTCACGACTTGTGTTGTCTAATTGTAAATACAAAACTTCAAGAAGAATCCCAGACCAATGAGTAACCACATCATGGATTATAGTTATGGTCAAATTTGCATCATTGTGAATATTTGGAGTTGTGAAGAAAACTCTTGGAAACATCTTCTCATTAAATACCATACAACCAACCAAGTGAAACTAAATGAAATTTTCCTGCTGTAATTTTTTTGGCGTGTGGAAAAAATGTGGAAGAGGTGTTTTCTTTTGGTCCATACCATCAATTATCAATCCCGGATATTTATTTGGATGATCATAACACTTCTTTTGATGTTTATACAACTTTTGTCTTTCACTTGTTTGCTGATTGCGATGTTCTTGAAGTTCATTGACAACGGAATCTGTACATAAAATGAAAGAAACATATGAATAAATATGTTTTCATAGTTGATAAGTATCAAATTTTAAAAAACAATGTTTTGAACCCATACCTCTTTCTGCCCCTTGACATTTATCTCTTTTTGCTTTAAGAAAAGCACATGTGCTGCAAATCCCCATCCTTGTCTTCTTAGGAATACGAACATTGTTGAATTCAGTTTTCCATATCCTTGTAAAATAAGAATATGTAATAAAATTACCAATTCCTTCAACAGCTTCTGCATAATATTTGTATAACATGAATATTTCTCATCTCGAGAAATTATCTATAATATGTATTGTTTCTTTATTTGGCATACACTCTCCATGATTTGAAAAGAAGTCTTTCATCCATGTCTTAGCAGTATTTGCAAACAGCCCCACCTCCCGTTTATAACGTGCTTCTGAATAATATGTGGGATCCTTTTCCAATCTATCCTGGATTCTTGACAAACGACAATTACCAATTGAATACAACATTTTGAACGCCTTTATGCAAAGCAATACATTCCCAATATGATAATCATAACCTGCTAGTGTAGATTGCATGCAACCCAGTAAATATGAATTTTGCATGCTTTTTTTCATTGACATATATGTTTTCCTTTTCTCCAAAGCAAAGTTGAAATCCATATTTTTCAAGCAATCCCTTCGAAAACATTCACTTGAAATCAAATGAATGACAGAACTTTTTGTCGTGAGATATTTTGGTCCTCGCCCTTGTATAACTGCAATGCTTTGGATTGACATGAAAAGGTCTACTCCTACTCCTAGTTGCAATATTTGCTTGCAACGGCTTCATCATTCCATCATCCTTTGTAAAAGTAGTTTCATCACCATTAGAAGGAATATTATCCCCACTATCATCATCCTCAACATAGTTAAGAAATTCATCAACATCATTACGTGGAAAATTTTCTTTACCATCATCAGTTGAAGAAAACATTTCACAAGAATCATCGGCACTTTTGTAACCCCGACTCAAAATAAATTCTTCACCATCTTGACCCATGCTTTCAAATTCTTCCCTGGGAGGATTCAATTCTTCATCACCATGAGTGTCTTTGAAATGGTCACTTGGAGAAAATGCAATATTTAGATCTGTGCCTCTAAAATTATCATTTGCAAGAAACTCTTCATCCTCCCCTTCCTCAGTGGCGCTCTCATAATCCTTGGGATTAGGCATAAGTTGAAGCTTTTAATTTGTATTCACTAGAATTTATTCATCCTGCCCCTTCCCTTCCTCACTAAAGCTCTCATAATCCTTAGGATTAGGAATAAGTGAATGCCTTGAATCTATATTTATTGGAAATACTTCATCCCCCCCTTCATCAGTGGTTAAATTATAATCGTTATGATTAGGATGAAGTGAAAAATTTAGCTTTGGAAATTCAACCCCGTCTTCATCAGTGGTACTGGAATAATCCTTAGGATTAGGACGAAGTGGATATTTTGACGCTGAAAATTCTTCATTCCCCTCTTCCTCAATGATGCTGACATAATCCTTAGGATTAGGAAGAAGTGCATATTTTGACTTTTCAAATTCTTCATTCCCCTCTTCATTTGTGGTGCTGACATAATCCTTAGGATTAAGACAAAGTGGAAATTCTGACTCTGGAATTTTTTCGTCCCCCTCTTCATCAGTGGTGCTTGCATAATCCTTAGGATTAGGACGGAGTGGAAATTTTGACGCTGTAAATTTTTCATTTCCCTCTTCATCAGTGGTGCTGGCATAATCCTTAGGATTGGGATGAAGTGGATGTTTTGACTCTGAAACATTATCATTCCCCTCTTCATCAGTGGTGCTCGCATAATCCTTACGATTAGGATGAATTTTATATTTTTACTCTGGAAATTTTACATCCCCCTTTTCATCAGTGGTGCTGGCATACTGCTCAGGATTAGGACAGAGTGGATATTTTGACTCTACAGATTCTTCATTCCCCTCTTCATTTGTTGTTCTCACATAATCCTTAGGATTAATCTGAAGTGGATATTCTTCATCTCCCTCTTCATCAATGGTGTCCTCATAATCCTTGGGATTAGGACGAAGTGAAACTTTTGACTCTGGAATTTCTTCATCATGCCCTTCATCATTGTTGCTTTCATAATCCTTAGGATTAAGAGTAAGTGGTATAACTGGCGCTCGATTTATAGAAATTTCATTTTGTTGCACCTCATCAATTTTGTTCTCATCATCTTTAGGATAACGACCAAGTCGATTTTTTGACTCTCTATTCATGGTGCATGAACTCCCGTTATATTCATCACTCTAAATAGAGTTGTTACGTGACAAAGATGTTGATGTTCTAGAAAGAAAAACTTCGCTATCAGAAGAAACCATGGCTTTCAACAAGAATAGGTTGAATGATACAAATTCCTCTCCCACTTACAATATATAACTTAAAGACTGAAAATTTCCCTCCAAAAAAAATTCGCGAAAAAATTTCCCTCCAAAATTTCCCTCCAAAAAATTTCGCGAAAAACTTTCCCTCCAAAATTTTCATTTCATATATTTGGCATAAATATTAATCAAAAAATGTATTTAACATTTTTTTTAATAAACTGTTTATGTTGAAATATTTTACCGATATTTATATTCAAAATATCCACAAAATATTTCTATCATGGATGCCTTCCAAACTAAAATAATGTTTTTAATTGAATGATTTAACATTGACTAGATGTAAGTATTAACTATAATATTACTATAATACCTACATGCAAATATTAACTATTTTAACTATAATGACTACATGTAAACATTTTAAATTTTAAATTTTAAACTTACGTTATATTCATCTAAAATATATTTCAAAATTTATTAATAAACTGTTGGTCTTCAAATATTTCACCATACTTTCTATTCAAAATATCCACAAAATATTCCTTTCATGCATGTCTTCGAAACTAAAATAATTTTCTTATTTGAATCGTTTAAGATTGACTACATGTAAATATTTACAAAAATAACAACATGTAAATATTAACTATTTAAACTATAATTAACTACATGTACATATTTTAGATTTTAAAATTTAATCCCATGATTTTAAATATTGATTACATGTAAATAGTAACTATGATAACTAAATGCAAATATTAACTATTTTATCTATAATATTAAATATAATTAACTACATGTAATTATTTCATATTTTAATTTTTAATCTGAGATTATATTTGAAGTATTCAACATTCAATACATGTAAATATTAAATAAAATATTAATTATGATAACTACATGCAAATAATAAGTATTTAAACTATAGTATGAACTATAATAAACTAAATCTAAATATTTGAAATTTGAAATTTTAATCCAACATTCGTTAAACAGTAACCCAATCAGACAATATACGCTATTTAAAAGGAATGATTCTTTCTATTCATCACATCACATCAATTTTTCTGGTATTTGTTAGAGAAAATTTCTAGAGGTGTTGTGTTGGCATTGGTAACTTCGTGGAGGCATTGCATTGGCATTGGAAGCGTTGTGTCGCTATTGGTAATTTTGTGGAGGTGTTGCATTGGCATTGGTAACTTTGTGAAGGCATTGCATTGGCATTGGAGGCATTGGGCGAAAATGTGAAGTTGGGTTACACTTTTTGCCCTTTTTGAGAAAAAAAATTCATTTTTTTCAGTTCTTCAACTTTTTGCAAACTATAACAATTTTTCTGTGTAGAATTTCATTTTGCAATAAAAATAAAAGTTGTCAGAAATTTTGTTAAATTTCTATTACTTATTTTTTGAAATTTTTTTATGCAGATTTGATATGTCAACTTAGCGTTTCTTTGAGTCGGTGTTTCTTAACAATCAAAGAATTCATAAGAAGTCATGTTATGACGCAATGTTGTATTCATTGAAAAATTGTGTTTATGAGAAAACAAAATGTGTTACAACAATCTAGACAGATTCTACTTTGGTTTCGTCATATTTACAAAGGCAATGGATGCATATCATAATTACTAGAATTTTTTGAATTGGTCCAATAAGAAAAACTCCATATTTTTTATATGTTTCACGACGCAACAAATTTATTAACATATAAGTTATAAAATAAAAATCTAAAAGCTACCCATTAGAGATGACGGACCAATGTAATGCCCCATATTTTTTTCAATTTTTTTTACAATATATTTTGGGAGATACAAAATTTTGATTTCACTGAATCACAATGACCCTCAGAAATTGTTTGCACCCATTTTATTAGAAAAATAATTTAAATTAGTAATTTTTTCTGAAATTTCATAAAAGTTATATTTCCTGAAAGTAGATTCAATTCTGAAAATGCTTGTCTTGGTTCCAATAGTTAATTAAAAACCTTTCATGGAGTTTAATCAGTCCAAAGTTGCAGAAACGTATTCAGAGCCTAGTTTTCGCGTGACTGGTGACGCGTTAGTTCGGCTGAACTTTGATTAAATGTTCGGTCGAACTATGCTTTATGCCGACGGTTCGTTAAATCTAACGACTCAATAGTTCGGCCGAACTTGTGTATAACTTTCTGTCGGTCGGAAAATTTTGCGGAGCCCCTACTAAAACAAATTTCACGGCAATATAAATTGCCGTGAAATCATTCACAATTTTTGCACATTTCGCACATTTCATCTGATTTTACAAAGAGCTTGGTTTGGGTTTAAAAACTTTTCTTCAAAGTTTGGATTTAAGAGCATTTCTTGGAAGCAAACTGATTTTGCAAAGAATTGTTTTGGGTTTAAAGAATTTTTTTGGAAGACATTTCTTGGAGGTATGTACATGTTTTGAGTTGAAGTAAATCTTTGGAGCTTCGTTTCATTTTTATAAGACATTTTTCTCTCGAATTTTTTAAAGTAAGTGTTTTGGATTGGAGTATGTATTTTTTACAAAAAAATTAAAATGAATTTTTTTAAATTAAATATTTTGTAATGTTTTTTGTAATCGAGTTATTGTCTAATTTTTTGAAGGAAATTTTTTGAACTTCATACCCTATTATCATGGGAAATCGAAGAACTTGTGCGAGAAAATATGATCGAAAAAGAGACCCTGAGGCACGTAGAGAAGAAACGAGACAATCTCGCAAAAGAAAGTTGGAAGCCCTCTCAAATATTGAAGAGGAAAATCAACCTCAAGCAGAAATTGAAGCAGGTATGTAAATGTAAATATTATGATCTATTGATATATTTAAAATTTCCCTAATGTAAAATGTGAAGCTTAATTTTTATTTGATGAACTAATTTGAAAAATATTTTGTTTAATGTAAACAAACAGAGATATTCCTCAAAATATTGAAGAAGAAAATCAACCTCAAGCATAAATTGAAGCAGGTATGTAAATGTAAATATTATGATCTATTGATATATTTAAAATTTTCCTAATGTAAAATGTGAAGCTTAATTTTTATTTGATGAACTAATTTGAAAAATATTTTTTTTAATGTAAACAGACAAAGATATTCCTAAAAACATTGATGATGAGATACAAAATTTTGAAAGAGAAAGTGAAAGAGATATTGAACCAATGATTGAAGATGGTGAAAATATTGAAAGAAATCCAAATAAAGAAATTGAATCACAAGGTATATATATATATATATATATATATATTAAACACATGCACATATCATTGAAATTATAGATATATTTATTAATTTAGTTATTTATTGAGTATGTACTATTTTTTCGAATATGTATAGATGAAATCACTATCGATAATGAGATGTTAGAAAATGTTGACACTCACACATTTGGAGATAAAAAACCTGACCATGCTATACGATATCGTGTTAACCGCATTTTTGAAAAGTATTTCTTAAATGAACGCGCGACAGTTCAGGCTCAAATGTTGAAAGGTCTCCTATCATTAATGAAATTAAAAGAAGCTACGACACTATTGGGTATTCGAAAATCAACCAAAGATAAAAAAATAAAGGAAGATGTGATAAAAAATATTAGTGCTATAAAGTCAAATAAGAGATCTAGAGAGAAATATGTTTCAATTGTACGTAGAGGAATACAGATGGCAATGGTTTCATCAAGCACTCAAGAGAATCGTTTGGTAACATCTATGGCACGAGCACTGGGAACCTCACGAAAAAATCTGCACAAATATCGAAAATTTCGGCTACAAATAGATGTAAATAATGAACTCGCTTGTTGGAGAGCTATTTGTAGGCAACCATACAAATATAGACTTGGAGAAAATGTTAAAAAAATAATATATGAATATTGGAAGAACAATGCGCGTGTTTCGCCAACTGCAAGGCATGTGATGTGAAGAAGAATAGCACGAAATCAGTACGAAGAACATGAAAAATATTTCTTGGAAACCACTCAGATAGAGTTATTCAACAAGTTCAAAGAAGAGAATCACCAAATTCATGTTTCACTCAGTGCTTTTTTTCAACAAAAACCATGGTATGTAAAGCCTATCACCGTACGTGACACTTGTTGTTGCCGTTATCATGTGGAATTTGAGTTATGTTATGACACATTCCTTGATTTCAGTAGAAAATTATGGAAGGATTCACCTCCTCCTTCCACTATCCGTGATTTCATATCTCAAATTCTATGTGAAAGAGAAAGCGATGAACTATTTTACAAAAAGAAATGTGTTGGTGGTAAAAAACGTGATGATTGTGGAAATTTGACTAAATTTCAAAACAAATATTGTATTGATATAAATGATCAGTCATTGTCCAACATTAAAGTGAAATGGAAGAGATATGAATATATTGATACATCGATTCAAGGTGCAAATAGTGTTAAAAGAATTGAATTACTAGAAGATGAAATTTTTCTAATAGACTTTTTGAGAAAGTTTGAGGCAGAAATTTACAAATACACCAAGCATTCCCATAGAGCTCAATGGCAAGACTTGCAATTCAAAAAATCTCATGAAGTTTTTCCACCAGGGACCATTTTGTCAGTGATTGATTTTGCAGAAAACTACACATTTGTTCCACAAAAAGAAATTCAGAGTGAATACTATCATTCTGACCAAGTCTCCATGCTTGTCCATATTCTATATATATATGCTAAAAAAAATGTCGATCATATAGAAAGCACGAGTGAAAATCGACATATCATTAAAGAATATCACTTTTATATCAGTGACGATCCTACACATGATACATGTTTTGTACAACATTGTTTTGGAAAAATTTATGATTCATTGAAAAATAGTGGAATAACATTCAATGAAAATTGGATATGGTCAGACGGATGCGCAGGTCAATTCAAATATGCACGATCATTCTTTTGGTTGTGTTGTCTTCATAAGAAAACCTACATTAAACATTGTTGGAATTTATTTGAGACTGGCCATGGAAAAGGAGAACATGACGGTGCATGAGCATGCATAAAACAAGCACTTCAAAGATATCGAATGAACCACTCTGCAAGCCAACTTGTGAATGTTGAAGAAGTTGTTCAATGGTGCATCGCTGCTCTAAGCCATGAGACTAACCCATCAAGAGAAGTGCAAAGGTACATTCAATTTAATTTATATTGGAAATCTAATTTTAAACATTGTACATTTATCATGCAATGATTATCTTTGATTGTATTTTGATATCATATTTACAAATTATTCTTCTAATTTTCCATGTAAGGGTTTTTCTAGCATATTGGAATCGAAGACGTAGATAGATCAATTGGAAATGACATTGAAACAATAAAAGGGACTCGAAAATTGCATTCAATTCAAACAAAGTCATCCAGAAAT
This sequence comes from Pinus albicaulis, assembly GCA_034641835.2. Lineage (NCBI taxonomy): Eukaryota > Viridiplantae > Streptophyta > Pinopsida > Pinales > Pinaceae > Pinus > Pinus albicaulis. The sequence continues at coordinate 90,542 of JAXQQM020074204.1, forward strand.
GTGTTTGCATTGGATAAAAGAAAATATTCTTGTTTTTGTGATGTTTGCATAAACAACACAAAATCCAATGACGTTTGTGAAAACAAATTGTATGTGAACGATTGAAAACATACAGAGCTAAATACAAAGGGAAAAATGTCTGTTGCAATGTTTGAAGAAATGCAATAAGAAGAAACTACAATATCATCTGATGGTGATAGAGTTTCTGATCTTGTTAGAGAAGGTAACATTTGAATTAGTTTCTAATTATTTAAAGATCTAGAAATAAATTTAAATATGTATAATTTTGTTAAGTTTATTTTATTGTGCAAGAGATGTTTTTGCTGTAATTGCACCTATTGAAAACGATGAAAATGTGAAGTATTATTTGATGCCTTTCACTGAATGAAAAATGAAATTATTACAAAACTATAATGATCACGGATTTCAATATGACAGAGGGTCTATTATACTGAAAGGTTATTTTTTCAGACAAACTCATCAAAGTGGAGACTTTGTTTACTTTGAAGACTATGAACCTAATTCCATAAGTTGTCAATATAGTCACTTTTTGTGTGCAACACGCATAAAGTTGATAGAAGTTCAATCAAAGAAAAAATCAAAAATTAAGAGATGGAAAATGTAAAAATCCGATCATGAACGGATTACTGAATATGGAATTCCATTAGAATTTTTTTGAGTGAATTGTCCAACAATTTATTCTCTTTGGATTAAATATGTTTTAGAACTTCCAGTACTCAACTAAAAATTGAGCTTCTTATGTTATTTGTGCAAGTGTTTGCACATGTACAAATTGTTTTGGTACAAGCACGTGCTCTAGTATCAACTAAAAGTAGCTTTTCTATACATGTTCATTGATGAAAAATGTTATATGTATTGGATATATATATATATATGTTATAGAATGAAATTAATTGTTCTATTTTTACTATGTGCATTGATGAAAAACTAATTTGATTTTCTAGTAAAAAGTATGGACACAATGTAAATAAATCATCTGCAGTATAGTTTTGTACGAAAATTCCTTTTAGACAAGAGACTCGGAGCACTTCTCTGACTTTTGGTGGGATTTGACCCACATCTCCAATCCTGATTGAAAATCTAGTACAAAATTTGTTTTTCCAATGGTCGGATATGTTCAATGTGCATTGATGAAAAATGTTACTTGTATTGGATAGATATGGTCTAGAATGCACAATTAATTGTTCCAAGTAGTTTTTCTATGCGCATTGATGAAAAACTAGTTGGATTTTATGGTAAAAAGTTTCCACAATGTAAATAAATCGACAAGGCTACCTATTTGAGTGCATTAACGACATTGCCCCAAATTCGACAAACATATATATGTACTAGACTTATATTTCCAATAAAAATTAAAGGGATAATTTGTACATATATATCTACTTCTTTAAGCTCTTTTTTCAATTAGAGCTTAATTGATACATGGTTAGTTGCATTGAAAATCTATGTTCTTCCTATTGGATTTTTTTTCATTCAAACAAGACTACACGGAGAGATCAAAAGCAATCTTAAAATTCCAAATGTACTTCAACCATCCAAAAGGGATTTGTGCAACATTAATTGACATGTCATGCCAATTATAGTGAACAAATATCCAATAGAAACATTTAACAATATATACCACATGTGCCAAATGTAGATTGAAACCATCCAAAACTTTAAAATTTTAAAAACTTTTGATAATATATCGTGCAACATTAAAACATTAAACATCACATGCGAAATGTAGATTGAAACCATTGAAAACTTGAGTTTAAAAAACTTTTTGATTATATATATCGTTACTTCACATGCCATGCCAATTATAGTTCAACTAGATCCAATAGAAACATTTAACATTATATACCACATGTGCCAAATGTAGATTGAAACCGTCCAAAACTATAAGTTTTAAAAACCTTTTGATTATATATCGTGCAACATTAAAACATTAAACATTTAAAGTTTATTAAATATCACATGCAAAATGTAAATTGAAACCATCCAAAACTTGAGTTTTAAAAACATCACATGCCATGCCAATTATAATTCAACTATCCAATAAAAACATTTAACATTAAATATCACATGCCAAATGTAGATTTAAACCATCCAAAACTTTTAAATTTTAATTTAACAAAAAAATATAGATCACAACATTACTTCACATGCCAAATGTACTCCAAGCATCCAAAACTTAAATTTTGAAAACAAAACAAATTATAACACATGTCATTACATAACATGCCAAATGTAGTTCAGATGACAACATTAATTTATAGATGACAACATTACTTCACATTCACATGCCAAAATTACTAAAACCATCCAAAAATTAAATAAAACAAATTATATTAACAATGTAATAAAATATGTCCAAAAATTGTAGATCTCACAAGTATCAAATTGTATCAAGTTTAACAAATTTTAAGACCATCTAAATCTTGAAATCAAAGATCTACAAATCATGTCCATCAAATAAAGACGGATCTAGCGTCCTTCCTATCAGGGTCTCAGTCCGCGCCCTATCATGTGAAACATCATGGGAAACCTACATACACAATGCACATGTACTTGAAAATTAAAATTTGATGTTTTAAAAATGAATGAGAATATATATATCTAGAACTTCATGTAAAAAACAAAATATAACAAAAAAATCATGCAATACCTCATGAGGTTCCCTCTCCATTTGATGAACAAGTTCTCCCATAGGAAAAGCTGCAGCGGTAAACTGTACAATATACATGTACGGTTAAATATATATATATATATATATTAAAAACTTTCAAATGAAAATGCACGTGTACATATATAAACTTATTTTCAATAATATTAAAAAAAGGAACTAAAGACAACTTGTTCAAATGTTGTGGATGTTCCTATCTCTGTCTCTAGAGTCCGTGGATTAAAGAAATCTTTTATAGGAACCTAAATTCAAAAAAATTTAAATAACTCAAAATATAGATCTCTCTCTCTCTCTCTCTCTCTCTCTCTCTCTCTCTCTCTATATATATATATATATATATATCTCAATTTTTAATGGAACTTTTTGAGGTAGAATATATATATATATATATATAACTTTTAAACATAAATTTTAAACTTGTGAAAAATTGTCCATACTTGTGGCTCATCTCCCAAGGAAGTAGAAGGTACATCTCCCAAGGAAGAAGAAGGTACCGCCATCCCAAAAACATCAGACGGAATCGGTATCTATTAAAACATTTTATCAAATTATATATATACATACATGTACATGTGTGCACAATTATTTATTTTAAAGTCACTTAAAAAACACTAACATTTGCCAACATATCTTGATGGTCAGACCCATCTGCATTGTTTGAACCAGAGGTCCCGAATGTGATATTAACATTTTCATCACGCATCATGTGTGAGAACTGCAAATGGTGTTTTAACATATAATCATACATTTTTGTTAGATTAATGTACACATACAAATAAATGTATACATGTACATACACATGTATATATTAAAAATTGTACACATGTATATGTAAAAATAATTTCAAACCCTAAGGTCACTAACACATACCGTTCTGGTGCCCTCTTCCTCATAAAAAATCAGGTCCTGCAAACCATTGCGACAATTTTTTGCATATGTTCAGAGATCTTCAACATTCATGTTGTCAATCTCCTCATCTGTATAATACACAAAATTGGCACGTGCATTTTCATGTGCTCTTTGTCGATTTAAACAAAGATCGACTGCACCCAATCCGTTATGAACATTGTCGATCATAACATCCCTTGCTTCTCGAATTATTTTAGAAGTCACATCCATTTATAATCGTAGAGTTTCAACTCGAAACGGTCGACTCATCAATGGCGGCTCAGGGCGAGGCAACTCTACATCTCGCTTAGCACCCTTACGGTCATATAATCGACCTTTCCCCGGGCCAAAACATTCTGTCAGAAGGTCATTGTAGTTGGGTTTCATACCCAAAAAGAATTTTGCATAAAATATTTGTGAAAAATCAACAGGAACCTCATCGTTCCATGTAAGCCTTCCATAGGCCGCAAGGTTCCTATCATACAAATAACGAGCTATGTCTGGGTGCTTGAAATATTGCACCTTCAACATTTTTCTTTTTGGCCCTTCCTTGTAATTAAACATTGACATGGCCACTTCTTTTGTAACTTTTTGTTTAGGTCTTCCCATTTATCTGGACCCATTACTGTTTCTTTTCTCTTTCTCATCATTTCTACAAATGTATCAGTTGTTGGCCCAAGATTTCTATACACATTTACAATTTCTCCCAATGAATGTGTAACTATTTCAAGGCTTTGTCGACTCTCAGCAGGTAGAGACAAAGCCACGAGATATATTTTCAATTTTGCATGAAGTCTTTCACACCTTTGTAAGGTGCATTGTGCCATGTTGGTTTCCCATGGTATATCAGTAATCTCGGCTGGATAAGTTGTGCTGGGTTGACAACCTTCTTCTTGAATGTAGCGGGATGCCCTGCGTCTATTTTGACCACTAGTTGGAACATTTTTGGCCTCCGCATCAATATATATATATATATAATTTCGTATATTAGAAAAAAAACATGTTAAAAAGCTGTACAAATTTAATAAAAAAATATTGAAATTCATGGCAGCCTTGACGTTGTTGGTTAGCATCTTCTCCAACATGACCCTACTGAGAACCAGACCCAGAATGACCCTGCTGAGAACCAGACCCAAAATGACCCTACTGAGAACTAGTAGCCATTGATTGGCCTTTGGGGGAATAAATATCACCCCCTTCACGCAACCTGCTACCACTCATTGATGGCCCTCTAGGTCGATTTGAACCACTACCAACCTCTCAAGACAAGGGAGAAGCTTCATAAACAAATACGAATTTATAGTCAATTGAAAAATAAATTCATATGTACATATAAATACATATACATATATTCATTGATTAAATTGCGTGAACCATACCACGACTAGTTGAACCATGGGCACGCTCCATGGATGGAGTAGAAACCCTTCTCCTCTTACCTACTAAAAATTAAAAAATGAAACTTATTAACAACTAATTTAACTCACAAAGTTAATAAAAAATCAATTCCATATGTACACACATGTATGGAGATTTAAGATTATATTTAAATACTGTGAACATCCCCCGATCCCTGAACCTCCATATGGGATTCAGCAGATCTTTATCTTTCATCCTCCATGATATATATATATATATATCTATTGGTCGACATTTACACAAAATAGATAAATCAGAAAATCAATTTGTAATTTAGTGTACACAAATTATGTAGAACACAACTTTCAAAGCAATAATTGATGTGTGAAACTCAATTTAATCGAAAAAGAAATTATAAAAATGATAAGTTCACCAAATTGCGCTTTACATGGTGGGAACACACTTGGTATAAAATTTACCACTTATATACACTTTAGTTTGTGGGAGAAATGATAGAGGTACATAGTTTACCTTACAGTTGTTGTGATTTATGGATATTAAAATGAAGAACTTCTATTTAGATCCATTCCAGAGATTGACTGTAGGGTCATTTACTAGATATGTCACCTTTCATAAAAGATGATATCCAGAGGCTACCTGGCCCTTTAAAGACTCTGCCTATAGAACTTGTAGAAGTAAACACTAGAGGCATTAACAATATCAAAGAATGTTTTCATGCTCAGACATGGGAATGTGTCTCTTTCCCTACGCAAAAAAATAGTTCAAGGTAGTTAATGTTCATAGACATGTCATCAAGCAGGTCAATGTGATCATCCCCAACTTACTTTTCATGAAATTAGGCTTGGAATCCTCTACAACGTGGTGGATGGAGTTGAATGGGAACTAGGTCAAGGCCTTTCCAAATACATGCTAGTGAATAACACTTACTAGGTTATGCCAACAAATAAAGTGGCAGAAATGTTTTCTCCTCGAGGTTATCCAATTGGGTGTGTAATACCAACTTCACCCATTTCCTAACAGGTTTCTCTCTTAGGTTACAAAGTGTCTTCACCTTATTAGTTATATATTTTTCAATTTCCCATGGATTCCTTGAATTTTTTCTCCTACCATCTCCCTCTATCACTCCCCAAATTATTGTCATCAAACATGCCCCATTGAGGATCTGGAGCAATGTTTGCATCATACTTAGAACTGTCATTGCTACTAATTGAAATTGGAGAGTCATGTACATAATAGATTGCTTGCTTAAGTGGCTCTTACTTGGACAATATCCTGAGATGAGTTTGACATGATGGTCATATGAGGCTGGAAGCTATTTGGTGTAATTTTCCTTATATCTTGAAAAAAACAGAGCAAAAATGTCATTTTCGATCATTTTTAATTAAAGCTTCTGCATACAGCAGATGTTATCACAATTGCAACACAATCATGTTCCATGAGCATGAATTATGAATGTTGCAAGCCAAATTTCAAGGAGATTTTCATTCATTTTAGGCAAAAGAAGGCTATGACATTAAGGTCCATGCTAGACCTTGATGAGGGGATATGATACCTTGAAGAGGCTACATCTTTTGGTGACGTCACTAATTTTTTCTCTATTATTGTGTTTGTTAAACTTTTTTATCCCAGAGGAGGGTGTTATCCAATGTGAATTTGAAACCCCCCTCACATTTTTCAATGAAGGTTCTATATGAATTTTAGGGAGCTACACAAATTATAGAAATTCAATATGATGTGCCAAAAAAATTATAGACATCCCAAAAACAGAAACCACCTATTATACATGTCAATTAAATCTACATGGAACCAGCAAGCAATATGGTAAAATAAAGAATTATGAATCCCTTCAATTAGTTTATATATATATATATATGAAGAAAGCACCCAGAGGACTAGAAATAACAATATAGTAGAGAAAAAGAATACTATCTCAGCAGCTATAATTGCAAGTCATAAATTAATATCATATATTCCAATTTCAGCACTAAAATAAAACTCAAAATAACATAAAAGCAAAGACAACATTGTTTTACATGTAAGTAAACATTGTTAATGGAAATATGCAACATGGATTGGCATAATCATGCCTTCATCAATGAAATTTCATCAGACCATTGAACAATTGTGCGCTAGAACAATATTTAAATAAGTTAAAATAAAAAATTGACCTGTATTGTACAATTTATGGGAAAGAAATAAATATGTAGAAATATTCACTTGGTTTTTATAATTGGATAGAGGAATGACTTAAAATGACCTTGTATGTCTTCTCATTTTAGAGCTCAAATTTTTAGGAAGGATTTAAGTATCCACATTTCAAGAATCACTAGAAGAGGTTGATAAAGAATATAGGAAGACAAAAAACTAACCAGTGGTGTAATAAATGGATTTCTTGGGAGGTATATTGGCATATGGACTTTTGGTAGCTACAAATTTTCCAAATAAGTGAATGTATTTGAAAACCGAACCTCTAGTTCATTTTGGTTTAGACAAGGTCTAGAATTTGAAAAGTGAATTCCCTCTTTCTTCCTCTTGCATGTCCAATGATCGGAATCTGGATTGAGGGAAAAAAATTTCAAAAATAAAAATTTTGCATTTTATTTGTTGTACACATGAGTTTTTAAAAGCTAATTAACTCATAAATTTCTCACAAAATACACTTAAAGCTTGACACATAAACCCCTTCCCAATTGGCTAACTTTAGACGATCCTAAACACATTTTTATTTAACTGATGAGGGAGATAGCCCAACAAAACTAGTTTGTCCATATTCAAATCAAGTTGGTATCAAAGTACAATTTAGCTCATTTTAGTCAAGGTTAGTTAGAAGAATTGGCTATTGGTTTCTATCTTCAATTTCCTCTCAAAATGAATGTGTACGTGCTTTTGAGAGACACACTGGAGGAATAAGGGCCAAATTTTTGACGAAAATGGGCTATGAAAGTAAAGGGTTAAAGGCAAACATGTACAAGGCATAGTTGAGTACAAGGCATGGTTGAGCCAAATGTTGCTGAGGAAGGGCCTAATTATTTGGGACTTGGTTAAGAAAAACATGATGGAGAATGCTCCAAAGCCAAGGAGGCACATGAAGCTATTGCAAGAAGGAATTTTATTTCGTGTTCATTACCTCAAGATTGTGAAGTTTGTGTTCATGATGAATGGAAAATTTTGACACCCACTTTGCAAGAAGATGTTAATAATCATGCAGCTAATGAGAATGTAAAAGAAGAGGATGTTGAAAGCTCTAGAGTCATTGAATTCATTGCTAGTATTCAGAGGAAAGCCACTACCTCATCAAATTCACCTCCTCAAGAAGGTGACAAAAGTGAATGTTCAAGGTCTAAATTTGCCTTTAATCAAATTGCTTTTGATTATGATAAACATGGTAAATATTCACATAAGATTTGGAAAAGAACTTGCATGTTCCTTTTGTGGTTTGAATAATCATAATGTTTATAAATGTTGGAAGAAGATATCCATGCACATGAAACTTTCTAAATAAATGAGGCAAAAAGTCAAAGGCCCATTGGACAAGGAAAATGATGTTGAAAATAAGATGTAATTGTTTATTACTCATTGCCATAAGAAAGGTCACCTTGTAGACAAGTGTTGGACTTTGTATCCAACAAGTCATCCACAACATTTGAAGAAGGTGGAAAGAGATAATGCCAAGAATGGAAAAGAGGATTCCATAATCGATGAGGGTCAAGATGATTCACGTGATGATGAAGTGCAGCTAAAAGAAGTGCCATTGAAATGGTTTGGTAACGGATGGTTAGATTTATTATCCAATTAAGGCCTTGCATGTATTTTGATGTTTCATGAATTTCTTTGCAAATTCAAAGTATGGTGCATGTTGCATGAAGCAAGATGTTGAAAGTAGAGTTATGTTGACACACTTAAATGCAATAAATATGGAAATTTGTACATGAGCTATTATTTGACTTGAGAGTCAGTTGTTTGAAGAGGCATGTTTTGTCGACTTGTGTTTGGTTGATGGTTTTGTACACCAATATGTAGAGTACATGGAGATATTCGTGCATGATGTGAATTTTTTTTCTTTGAAGGAGACAAATGATACATGTCAGCAAGCTATGTTTCTTGCATGATGTGTTTTTCAGTTTGATGGTTTTGTTTGTGACAAGACGTCACAAGATTTTGGGAAGGTCCACTCTTGAGCGAGAGCCTCATGATTACAACCTAATCATGAGAATCAAATGGGAGTGCATCCTTATTTTTAAAACAAACCTCTAGATAGGATTCTAAGCTACCTAGGACTCAAACCATTATTTTTAAATTTGAAATATCATGGTGTGTTGTTTCAATGCCTAAATCCACAACCCTAACATAAATTGTTTTATTCTTTTTTTGCAGGATTTAGTTGGTTATATTAAAAGTTAGTTGAATTTAAAATTCTTGGATTAGTGGCATGAACCAAACATATTGTGTATTAAATGAGGAATTTCGCTCTCCCAATCATTTCTAAATCACCCATATCACCAAGAAAACATGTTTTAAAAGAACATACTTTGGTAGGGGAAAGACCTTAGGTCCTTTGATTGTGCACATGTGGTGTGAAAATTTGAAATTGACAATTTGCAAAAAAGTGAAATTATGAATGAAACCACGAAAACAAAAAACCCAAAAGTGGTAAATGATTTAAATAGACCTAATTAATTATTTACCAACATAAATTCTTCAACTTTTAGCAACTAAATGATAAGTAAAAAAATAAATAAATTTGTAATTATGGTTCAAAAGTTACATAATCTTAAGAAGCATTTTAAATTAATTCTATCTTATAAAAAGTATCCCTCCTAACTTAACAAATACTATCTCTTCTCCTAAGGTTCACAACCTCCCTTCCTTAGCACACAAGACAAAAATACAATTAATATTTCAATATGTTAATTCCTATCGAAACAAATGAAAAGTTGTATATAGATGGTTTCAAATATTATAAGAAGGTTTTTGATATGGTTGAGAGAATGTGGAAAATAGAATCCATAAACAAATTATTTTTCAAAACGTATTACTTTCAAAGTATCAACAAGGAATGTACAAGGGTGTTCAATGAATTAACGCTATTTATTTAAATTCCATGATGTATATCTTACTCAAAATTTTAAAAAATTATTAAATAATGATCTAGATTGGATAATTATATTATTTTTCATATATTTTGATGCTTATAGAGTGAAAAAACTAAAAGAATCAACTTGTAGGGTCATTTTAATGGTGGGTGGAGAATTGGGATCTAAAACCTTTTGGAGTCATTTTGAGGTATTAAATGACATTTCTGGGGGTCAAACGATTATCCCTTGTGCCAAAATCTTGACCATTATTCTACACTTAAAGACATATCCAATGGTGCAAGAAAAACATCAAATGAAGTTCATTCAAAATTTATGCCTTTAGTAAGTTAGCCTATCATGTTGACCACCATGGTACGAGAGAATGACATTTTAGCCCCATTACTCATGCATAGCAAGCTAGCTACATGTGGAATTTTAACAAAACTCTAAAAGGTCTAAAATCACAAACCTCGTTAATGGTTGATGGAGTCAAATCTTAGACCTAGTTGGCTATCACACTATGTTAAATACTTGGCCACTAGGAGGAATAAGAGTTCCATTTTTTGTTATTGTATTTTGTTCCATAGTTGAAAATACAACTAGGAGTGTGAAGTTAGAGAGAAAAATGTATGAAGTTAAGTTTTTATAGCAACCTTACACGCCAAAAGTCTTAGCTAACTCTAGAGAGATTAGCTCTTTCTTTGTACTTACATATTTTCCATACCAGAAAAGAGAGAGTAGAGCATGTTTACATTTTAGTGTTTTTTTTCTCCCATAAGGATTTTCTAGGGAAAAGGGAGTCTAGAGCATCATTACTTTTTAGGGTTGCTTGTCTCCCATAAGGATTTCCTAGGAAAATAATTGTGTTGATTGTCTAGAGATATGTATGTGTGTGTTTCATTATGTTATCTATTTCTTACGTTGTGTTTCATTATGTTTTATATTTCTTACATTTCTACCCTCCTATTTTTCCTTCCAATCAAGGTTTATAAAGTAACATGAGAAGCAACATGAAACTTGGAACAATCATTTTCATTATCTATATGGAAGGCAAGAAGGATTATATCCCCTTAAGCTTAAGCTTATGTAGTTTGTCAATTTTTATCATATATTTTTTGGTAAGGGTAAATGTTTATTATCTATCTAGTAAAAGTCATGAGTTCCCCAATTTTACCTTATGTAAAGCATGATTCTAGGATTTCTACAATTTGTACTAGATTTTTTATTGTGATGATGCCCTGTCTCAATCACTTTGCCATCTCTCGATGGGTAGTTAAATCTTTATAACAATACTTAAGTAATATTTATCTATTTTTATTATGTGAAATGTAAAAAATGGTATACTATTTTTCATAAAATTGGGTTGAGTTTATCATATATTTCGATGAAAGTTGATTATATGACATGTTTTCTTTAAAAGGATCTAACAATTTTGTTAAGGTATGAATTTGCAATTTTGTGTGGCTCTCTATCAACCTTCACTTCCTCATTTCTATAAAAAATCTACTTGCTCATTCGTATACCCACTTTCTATTCAAATGCATGAGTTTTGAACTCTCGGTAACTATGTTTTTCCACGCAGGAAAATTATATGTCACATTTTATACTAACTCTAAATATTATTTTGAAGTTTGGATTACTATTATTATTTTATATAATTTAACATTAGATATAAGTTTAAATTGAAAGTTACTTAGATGAAATATAGCTTAGATATGGCATTTGCAAATTATTATCTATTTATTGAACTAAAGGACATAATTATTACACATGTTTAATTTACATTCAAATGCTTCTTTGATTTATCTCCTATAGCTTAATGTAATGCTAGATATATAATTTAAGTTGAAGGCCCATGAGATAAATATGACTTCTATGTGACATTTGTATTGAATCATCTATTTTTTGTGTTATATGAACATAATTGGTACGCATATCTAATTTGAATTTCTAATATGTCATGCTTCTTTAATTTATCTTATATAGATGACCGGAGCATCCATTTTTAATCTATCCCTTTTGACTTCAGATATGTGGGAAACACTCATCTGCATATTTTTCTATCATAAAGCAGTGAGTAAAATTGTATTCCATTTGTGTCAATGTTAAGGTTAAGCACATGGATTAAAGTTTTATATAAGATACATTGCCATGGTGTACATTTATATCTAAAGAGTCCAAAATCTCATTCAAGACCATATGTTTTGTTGATGTAGTTTGATTGGTTATATTGCATTGCTTTTGCAGTTGTTTTTGTGGGCCTTACCATCTAGTGATTTTAGGTAAAAAATTATTTACATGGAATTTTGAAGTATCCTAGAATGTTTATTATTTATCACTACTAGCTTTGGTGATTTAGTTGTTTGTTTTGATGCTGCTTGGTTACCCATATTTAATAGTTGTTCATGTTTAATTCATTTTTAAGGCTTTTTATTGGCTTGTCAGGATGTATTTTTCTCAAATCCATAATGGCTAAAAGAATGAAATTTAAAAGAGAAAAAGAGAGGTCATATGGAAAACAAATCGTTTTCAAGTGTTCTTTTGAACCCATAGAACTTGCAACCCCAATATGGATACAATACTAAGTAATGCATAGCCTCCTCATCTAACTTAGCCAGGGATTTGCAGTACTATATTTGAGTTGGCTAACTCCATTTCAAGATATTATAATGTTAGATTATTATTTCTATAGATTTTGATTATGGTAGTAAAATGTTACAGAAAACCGGAAACTACAAATGATATTATTCTAGATATATGTAAAAAGGACATGGTAGAGAAGATCAAACAATATTAAACTTTTCATAAATAGTTTAGATAAAAATACATTTTCTAATTTTGATTGTAAATTCTAAGGCTTAAAGCAATAATTTTTCTAATAATTTTTTTTTTAATTAATAAATAAAAAAGAAAAATTTTCAATCAAAATCACATCCAACATATAATAAAAATAATAATAAAAAAATTAAAACTTCATACACTATGAAATTACTATGACAAAGAGCATAAAAATATACAAGCAAAAAATCCTTTTCTATAATAATAGAGAGCTTCAAATATACAAGAAAAAAATCTTTGAGCCTCCTTGAATCCCACAGAAAGAGTTGCTCAAACAATCATATTTTAAACAATTAAAACTTGGAGAAAATCATCTGTTTTTGAATTTGAATTATATAAAAAAATAGTCAAATATAAGACAAAAGTTACTCATACTATAAAAGTTTAATTAATATTAACTTTAAAAAAAAATATTTGGAAATGAACCAAAAAAAAAAATTATAAATTTCATTTACAGTAACTTAAATCCATATTAACACCTCTTGATAAATCTGAAATTAAATTAAATCTATATTACTTAATTCAATAGTTTAAATTCCTATTTGTGGTGTGCCAAATAGAAATATTCAAAGCGAAAATTACAACTTACAAATATTACTCAAATATATCACAAAAGGAAATAGAATAAAAAACATAATGGACGATACATGAACCAAAGTATTATACCTATATTGATATGGATGGATTCTTAATCACAAACATTTGGGTAAAATATGATGAAGATTTGGGGGGATTTTAATGAAACACTTTGTGGACAATATCAAAAGAGTTAAGAAAGTGGCTGCTAACTAGTCTAAAAAGAAGGCAACCGAAGATAAAAAGGATCTTTTAGAAGTAGAAGAGGTCATTTCTAGGCTTTTTGACAATAATGTAAATGCAGTTTTTACTGAAAAAGACATGCAGTAATTGAAAATTTTGGAGGGGAGAAAGCAAGCACTATTAGAAAACGAAACAGTTCAATGAAGACTTCAAAGTAGAGCCATCTAGTGCACTGATGGTGATAACAACACTAATTTTTCCAGAAACATGTAAATTATAAAACCTGCAACTAAGCTGCAGATTTGGAAACATATTACAGCCATGAAACAAGACTTTTATAATTTTATTAAGGAGAGGCAGATGTCCAAGTTGTCATGGAGATAATTCAAATCCCTCCATGGTGTCAAGAAAATGGTATAGAAGAGGGTAATGAGCATGTTGAAGCTGAGAGTTATGTGGGGAAGCTAGAGGCAAGCGTCATAGATAGAAAAAAAAGAAAAGAAAAGAAGATGATCCAATCCTACAAAGTAAGCTACCTAATTGCACACTCTTTTTGCAATTTTTGCAAAAGAGTCGAATGGCTCAACAAGTGCTCCAAATAACATGGGAGAAGATCAGCTATCCACTATAAAAGTATTTTCATTCATGAATGTGCAAAAGTGGAGCAACGATAAATGGTTGACGTCAAAAATCTGTAAAGAAGGGATGAATTGTACATTCAATCAATGTACATACATCATACAAATTATATATGTTCATATCACGTTTCCACCAAAAGCATATATTCATCGAGATGGATGGTATCTTGCATCGCTTCACTGCTAATGAGCTAAGTTGTTTCTGCAAATGATGCGCGTACACCCCAAGTGCAATAATAATACAAAATAAAGTAATTAGGCCATGGAAAAGATAATTTGATTACGACTGTTAAAATTGGTTTTTAATTTTTTCTGAGCTGAGTTTGCAATACCATCGTCGGCTCCTGAGTAAGGGTAATATGCGAGTTTTGATTGATGGATGAAATTGCTACAATTTAACACTTTGCTAGGGACTGTAATGATGAGAATGAGACACAAAATGTTAAACAGGAAGCACTGTAACGATGAGCATGAGACACAAATGCCAAACTGCAACTTGCAAGAACTCTTGTAATTTTTTTTAATACACAACACAAAAAAAATTTGACAGTCATAAATTCACTGAAAACGTAAATTGATAGTCATAGCTCTGAATGCCAAACCGCAAGAGCTCTTGTAAATTTTTTTAATACATAGCACAAAACAAATTGACATTCATAAATTCAATAAAAACGTAAATTGACAAACACTGAAAACAAACACTCGACGAAAGGATTCATACAAGTTGCAACATACCCGATGAAAGGAGTTGAACATACTCGATGAAAGGAGCAACAGCGCTGACGGGAGCAGCAACAGCGCAAACAGAGCAGCAGCGACAGTGACAGAAAATGCGCGAATAATGAAACCGGTAAAGAAACCAACTTCGGGGGTGATTTATTTATAGAAACTAGTTTGGCCGAACTATTTTAAAAGTAAAAGTTTAGCCGAACTCACAGTTCGACCGAACATTTTTTTAGAAGTTTGGCCGAAATTTTGTTGCCGGTTTTCCAATCTCCGGCAAAAATTCTATTTGCCCACGTCGTTAGTGTGCCGTCAATCTAAATGGAATCACGAGTTTGACCGAACTTTCTAAGAAAGTTCGGCCGAAATTTTAAAATGTTCGGCCGAACTATTGCCGAAAAAATTTTCGACCCCCGATTCTCACAAAAGTGTAACCCAGCTTCACGTTTCTACCCATATCTACACACCAATTTCTTGCCTCCTCACAACCTACCTCCACTACACAATCCCTATTAAAGAAGACCCCTGAATGAATTCGAATTAGCCTTGCCTTGACTGCGTAATCCTCATTGGCAACTCCAATGTGTGTCAGATGCATTTAATGCATCACTATAATCACAACAGATATTCCATCTCACCCTTTCACCTATCTCTCCACTGGGTCTCCATTGGAACTGACATGCAAGTAGTTAACTATTATATTTGTTCAGTTTTTAGTGAGTTATTATTTTTGAATTAATTAACTAATTAATTTACTTAACTCTCACTAGTGTATCTTTCAGTTAGACTAGATACAACTAGCTCAACTGAGATTAAATCACTTAACTAAGTTAAACTGAATAAAAACTCCCGTAAACACTCTTCCAAATCTGTCATAACTTTTCCACTTCAGTTCTAACTGATTCCTCCATGCATGAGCCACCAATAACCCTAGGAATTGCGTAATTCCTTCAGCCCACTGATTTGCCAAATATATTCACTGAAATAAAGTGCTCCAAGAGAATAAGTTGATATTTATTGTCAGATTATTAGTAAGGGCTAATAAGAATCGACATGCACCTATTTTAAGATTGATGATATATAAATAGACTTCACCCAATATTCTAAAAATAGAATTTCATCTATTTTTCCAACTTGATCAACCATCTACAAATAGCATCCTGCAACTTATAGAATATGCTCACCATGTCTAAAAATAGACATACACCTAAAAATAGCCTACGGGCCCCACTTAGTGAAGGTGCTTAATTTTCACTAAGCTCATCATCTTGTTGAAACTCAACACTCCCTCTCAACAAGATAGGAATTATCCTTCACCTCGATCCTGCCTCTATGGTATTCGAATTTTCTCCTCCCGAGTGCCGTCATCAAAATACCTGCATCCTGATCTTCCATAGGAATGTACTGAAGCAACATGATCTTCCAATGCACACAATATCTGATATCATGACACTAGATATCAATATGTTTGGATCTATCATGAAACACATGATTAATCGAGAGTTTAATGCAAATATGATTATAACAATGTATCACTGTAGGATCTAAATGAGAACCGAACAAACTGACCAGGATCTTCCTCATCCAGATAGCCTCACATGTAGCTTGACTTACTGCCATGGATTCTTCTTTCATTGAACTGAGTGCCATAGATCTTTGTTTCTTGTTGTACCAAGAAGCTGCTATAGATTTGATACTGAGAACCCCTCCTGATGTGCTCTTTCTATCCATTGGACGCCTGCCTAATTTGCATCCGTGAAGCCATGCAACTTCACCTCATCTGTCTATCTGTACCATAAGCCATACTCAGATGTGCCCATGAGATACCTCAGGACATGCTTGCCTGCCTTCCAAAAGAGCTTGGTAGTCTTAACCATCGCTTGTGAAATTTGGTTCACCGCATAGCATATGTTTGGTCTTTTATTAACTAAATACATGAGAGAGCCCACCAACTGTCGATAAATAGTGGCATCCACTACCTCTGCTGATGTAGCATCATCTTTCCTCCAATTTCCTGGAAGAGGAGCATCCATGAGCTTGTAGTCCTCCATGTGAAAATTACCAAGTATCTCCCGAGCATACTTGCCTTGAGACACAAACATTTCACCTTCTCGCTGCCATATTTCCAATCCAAGGAAATAATGAAGGAGGCCAAAATCCTTCATCTCAAACTCCTTTGCAATATCTGCCTTGCATGAGTGTATCAACTGCTCATCACCTGTTAGTATTAAATCATCAACATAAATAACAATGATTAAAAGCTTACCCTCCACCACAATTTGGTATAGGTTTGCATTCGCCTCACTCTTGGTGAAGCCAAGTCCATTGAAATAGCCCAATATTTTTCCAACTTGATCAACCATCTACAAATAGCATCCTACAACTTATAGAATATGCTCACCATGTCTAAAAAAAAACATACACCTAAAAATAGCCTGCAGACCCCACTTAGTGAAGGTGCTTACTTTTCACTAAGCTCATCATCTTGTTGAATCTCAACACTTTCAATGCCTTGTTGAAGTTGACTTTGATTTGAGTTAGATTTTGAATTATATTGGAGGTCATTTGTAGTAACTCTAGAAGAATTTGATGAAGTAGATTTGGGAGCACTATGTGAAGCATTGTTGGAGCAGTATTGGAGACATCCTTGAATGATTATTGAAGTATTTTTGAACATATCTTTCAAGTTTTCTTGAAGAATATTTTGGAAGACTTGAAGCAGTATTGAAGCCAACTTAAAGGATTGAAGAAAGTAAAGAGGATTGGATCCCTAGAGGATTAGAGTAATCACACAAGGTTGGAGCCTGGATTGTTTTTTTAGTATTGGAGTCCTCATAAGGGTTTTGTAGCCTCATTGAGACCAAGTTTGGAGCCTTGAAGGAGTTACAATTTTATTTTACAGGTTGGTGCCTAAATGTTTGTAAGAGGATTAAATTCCTCATTTATTTCATTAATAAAATTCTTTATTTTTTATTTTTACATCTTCTGTTCTGGTTTAACTATGGATCTTAATTGACATAATTTAACAATTGTAAAGAAATATTGATTTAGCCCCCACCCCACCACCCTCAGTATTTCCAATAATTAGTATCAAAACGAATACCTTCACGAACATCATACCCTTCTTCTCTTAGCCTGAGTCAAGAACTTTGGGACTTTTGAAGGTAGATCTTGGCATTGTTTATTGACAAAATTTGGTAAATTTGATTGTAAAGCACATGTATACATTACTTGAGTTTCCCTTGCAGAACCTTTTTTGAATAAGTAATTTGAGTAATTTTGAAGTATTTTGAATAGTCCATTCAAGATCTATTGATGAGCCTTAAATCAAACTTTGAGTGGAATTGAATAATCATTGGGACATAATTATTAAAGCTTGAAGAGAAACCTCTATTGAATCATATCCTTGAAGCATAATTTTGAAGTATTTATTGAGAAAACATGGAAATCCTTTGACACACTTTCAATTCCTTGTTAAAGTTAACTTTAATTTGAACCAGGCATTGAAGTATCTTAGAGGTCATTTGTAGCAACTCTAGAAGAATTTGTTGATGTATATCTTGAAGAAATATGTGAATCATTTTTGGAGAATTATTGGAGACATCCTTGAAGAAATGTGGAAGTAAAGAGATATTTTAAGTCTTGTTGAAGAAGCTTTTGGAAGACTTGAAGTAGTATTGAAGCCAACTTAAAGTATTGAAACAAGTAGAGAAGGATGAAGCCCTAGAGGATTGGTGTCCTCATAGAAAGTTTGAGCCTTGTAAGAAACTAAATTGGAGGCTTCAATTGATTTTTGAGGATTGGAGTCCTCATAAGAGGTTGGATCCTTGAAGGAGCTAGAATTGTATTGTACATGTTGGAGCCTAATTGTTTGTAAGAGGATTGAAGTCCTCATCATTTTCATTAATACAATTATTTATTTTTTTGTATATATTGTGTCCTAGTTTAACTAATAGTCTTAACTGGCATAATTTAACAATTGTAAAGAAATACTAATTCACTCTCCCTCTCAATGTTTCCGACAAAATAGTTGTCTTCATATTATAAAATTACATTTAAATTCTATTTTTTTATATTTTTGTTTATCTAATTTAACAATATCAACACTATTCTAATATTTATTAATTTATAAAATATTAAAATTAATCAAATTTTAATTTAATTATATAAAAATTCTTTATCTTTATATAGATACATCCATATTATAATTTTGAGGTCAAATATGAATGTAGCGAAATAGTATCCAAATGTTTATGCATTTCCAACTTTACATAATCACATTTCCAACTTTATACACATAGGAACAACTAAATAAAATAATAAACAACTGTAATATGCAGCATTGCTACTTAGTACCTGCCTCTTATGCCAAAGTAATAGATAAAAAAATAATTTCGATGAGAATAATTATAAGGTAGTCAAATATAGAGTTTGAATAATCAAATTATTTAACAAAATTAAAATTTATTAAAAAAAATATTATGATAAAAATAATTGCAAATCCAAATGGATATGGTGTTTTGATTATGATGATGATGATTAACACCCACTAAGACCAATGTGGGCTATTAGACCTTAAGAAAAGAAAAAGAAATAGATTCTAAGTGTGATTCTTCAAAATCTTGTTTCTATGATCAAAGAGAAGGGAGAGAAGCATTCCAAGATCGTGATAGATGGGTTGGCTTAATAAGTCAAGAAGATTGGAAGTGTGGAAGATGTTAGGGAATTGAGAGTGGATGTGAGTAAGAGTCGGGTAATCTAAAAGAAAGTGGTTTTCATCTTCCTCGTGCTTAGTATCGTAAATCTAATAGATTCTATCGTTCCATGGAATCTTGGGAATAGACCATTGCCCAGTCTCACTTCGAAACTCATGAGAGTTAGTTCTTATACTAGCGATATTCATTTTTTCTTAGTGTTGGTCAACACAAAGAGATAACTCTGGTGATCAAGGGTGGGGCTCATCACCACCTTATAGTATGTTAGCTTCCTTTTAGCCTCCTACTCCTTAACCTCCCACAACTTGTCCTTAAACTTGGAGGTAATATTATTTTTGATATTATCATTGCTTCCCATAGTGATCTCTTGCTTAATTCCCTAATGGTTGAGTCAAGACTAGGCATCCTTATCCCACATGCGCTTGAGGCGGTAGTGGGGGTTTTGACTAAAGTTAGAAGCAATTTCATGGAGCCTTTTGGATTCGAAACTGTAAATTTTCTTGTTTCTTCTTATACATCAGATATCTAAACATAGCCGTACTTTCAATGGCTATGTCTATCAACTATTAATTGTAAAGAAATTAGTTATAATTAATTTTAAATTTTAAATTCAACTTTAACATAACATTTATAATATATTAGCATAACTAAGATCAAAATTAATTTAGATATACTTGGTAATTTAAATATTTAATATAAATTATTTTATTTTATTGAAAAAAATAATAATAAACCAGCTTTAAACATAAATTATATATATATATATATATATATATATATATATATATATATATATATAATTTACAATTAAAACAAAAATGCACTTAAATCACAAAAAGATATATCTAATATCTTAAATGTACATATGTGGCACATAATAATAAAATTTAATTTTTGTTAATTTTTTTTTTAAATTAGATTAATATCCCAAGTACTATTGCATTAAATCATGTTACAATCTATAAATAGATGACACATTAAATTTTTATTTAAATAAATAATGTATATCAATAATTTTAATTAAAATCTCATAAAAATTATGTCTTCATTGTGCTTATCTAATAAAAAAATTAAATATAATAAATTTTAAAAAATAAAAATAAAATAAAATAAATATGATAATTTTTAAACTTTAATACATCATAAAAGATTATTGAAAACCACAGCAATTTGACTTAAAAACCAATTACAATATAACTGCCTTAAGTACCTATACTAAATAGGTTAACAACCATATCAAAGAACCACATTCCCACTTTATAGACATAGTAACAGCTGAAGGCAATAATAAATGAATAAGTTAACAATCATATCAAACTAAAGAGTCAACGTATTTTATTTTCTATATATATATATAGCGTATTTTATTTTATTTTTTATTTTATATATATATGAAAATAACTTCTAGAATGAAGAGATCAAGTCACACTGATGTATTCATCTAAAGAAGCCTAGCAGGTCCACGCTCCTTGGATGCCATCGATGTTAAATTCCATGCAAACTGATCCCGCCGTCAAAAATGTCTCACGGTTATGTAATCTGGACTCGGAGTTGTCGATAAATGCAGAAGCTTCTAACGAGGTTTACGACTCAAACGTATAATATGGGAATGGTACAATTGAGCAACACGGATGCCGGGCATACCTATGCAGGTAGGGAAATGGTCAGATTTGCAGAAATTAGATATATACGTCGAGCTCAATTAATCAAATGCCAATCACGCATTATAGAAACTGAAAAAATGGATTTATTTTCTTCTCGATTATGTCGTTCTGGTATGTAAATACTGCTCATTTTGCATTTCTGGGCTTTATTGTCCAGGAATTCTTATTTATGTGGCTAACATTTGCTTGTTTTAACTCACTCAGATGTATGAAGGGTAAATTCAGTGGAAGCAGAGTTTGAAGAAGTGTGATTACTGAAAAGCGCAATGGCAGCCTCCTTGGAGATTGGACGCAATGAGCAGAGTCCTCGAATTTCATCGCAGACAGAGACTGAAAGGAAGACAGAAGACTGCGAGAGCCCTAGGGTTTCATTCTCTGTCTATGTCTCGCAGGCGGACTCGATTTCACCAGAGAAACGCAAAAGAGATGATGTGGCAGATATTAATTGCGGCCCAGACTTTGAATTTTCTGTTAATGGCCGGCGGAATTCAATCATAAGTGAAACTCATCGCGCTATTGCCGAGGAATTGTTTGTGGATGGAAAAATGGTGCCTCCAATTCATGGTCCTGTTAAAGCACAAGCTCATCATGTCAAAGTTGAAAGCTTAGAGTGTATGTCACCGGATCGATTCACATCCTCTCCCTCAACGATAACAAGCAGCTGTTGCGGAAACGTTGCTCCCAGATCCTTAGGTTATAAGCCTTCTAAGAAGTTGAAGGAAATTCTGTTTAAGCCGAGCAACAAGGAAAATGTTTGTGCAGAGAACAAACAAACAGTACGTAAGGTAATTGACCAGTCACAATCTTCTTCCACGAACTCTGTGTTGTCCTTTTCAAGGACTTGCAGAAAGGGCGGGGAAATGAAGGGAAATAGTTTATTTCGCTCCTTACCATTTTCCAGAAATGAATCCACTACTGAGCGTAAATTCAAGGGAGCAACTTCTGGGTGCACTTCTACAGAAAAACAAATTGATGTTTCAAGCGTAGTCGAAGGGTCGAAACCCCTGGAGGGATGGAGCATAAGCAAAAATGTCCAACCAGAGCCTCAGTGTTATAGTGAGTTGAAGCCCAGGGCTGAGGCAGCTGAGGCCAGAGGAGAAGCGAATGGCAAACAATATAGTGTTGCGAGAGGCAATTTAAGCAGTTCTGGAGTTGCAGCATCAGGAATGAGAAGGGGTGTGGGCGGTCAACGAAGTAGCAGAAGGTTTAGTGGGGACGGCATGTCGA
The DNA here is from genome assembly GCA_034641835.2 of Pinus albicaulis. Lineage (NCBI taxonomy): Eukaryota > Viridiplantae > Streptophyta > Pinopsida > Pinales > Pinaceae > Pinus > Pinus albicaulis. The sequence goes on from JAXQQM020074204.1 coordinate 113,138, forward strand.
TGGTTCCAAAGGTGGATTACCCGCCGCCCGGGAAGCCGATAGTCATGAAGGCTGACAACTCGGTGCAGGGAGGTGTGAGGGTGAGGGTGGGTCCGGTGTTGAATGTTGGAGGCAGTTGGAATGGCGGCGGTGGCCTCTTTGGATTCTTCTCCAAAACAGAAAAGAAACAACAACAATCATCTGGATATCCTCGTACCGGCAATAAGTTGGGCACTTGAATTCCACTGCCGCCTGTATCTCGGCAAAACTTACAATCATTATATGTTAGATGACTTCAGTTGTTTGGTTACACAGCAAATTTAGGCGAATGGTTTCGGATTTGTGAAATCCTAATGTGAGGATGGTTCTATTTAAGAATCGTGACCGGGAGCTGAATTGTTTTAATGAAGATTTGAGTAAAATGAAATAATTTAAATCATTATTTTGTTTAAGTATATTAAGTTTTTTCTTTCGAGCTTTTTTCTCGATATAATAAGATTTTATAAATATTTGGCTGATAAGTATATATATTTAATTTGAGTGGGTTTAATGGTTAAAAGTATGTGTTTCTTCTTAAGAGGTCACAAGTTTAAAATCAAAGGGGTAGAGTATGTATGTCTTGATAGACTTAGAGGAGATAAAGTATATATGCCTTAATAGACTTGGCATATATATCTGGTAATTTACCATATAATGATATTAATCTCTCTTGAATTATATTAATGATATGATATAATAAGATTTTATAAGAGGAGTAGACTTAAAAAAGGCAAAGTATGTCTGCCTTGATAAACTTGGTTGTGGCATGAATATATTTTATAAATTTCATATAGCACGTGTTACATCTGGTGCTATGGTGTTGGGCGTTACAATGTGCAATCCCTGATGCACGTAATGTGGCAATAGAAGCAATTGAAATGAATTTCTATACCCATCCTCTCGGTCGTCTTTTGCCGCTTCGTTAGATTGTCTCTGCATTTTCCCACGTGGTCAATGGTGCCTTCTCGTTCTAATGTGGGCACCATCGCCTGATAATTTCTCCATATATATCCTCTTCACATGTATTGTGAATATAGATGTTGGTTTCGCCTCTAGCTTCACTGCCCAATAACATAATCACACAATATAGTCACAATGTCTTTGAATTTACTTATGCCCTTGAAAATTTATGATGCAATTTCTGGGGCACTATGCTTGTACCTTGTGATATTGCATATTCTATCAAAGTGAACAAGGATTTTTGTGTATCTTCTTGATTCATTTTTCAATTTCTTGAAATTAGGGACATATTTCATTCTATGCATTTTTCTCTCAATGTCGTTATAGACGTTTTATTTCATCTACCTTTCTACATTCGATCATAAAGATAAAATATGCACAAAATTGAAAAGAAGGAGTTGTAGCTCTCAGGTGAGTACTGCACCTGGAGACTACACTCAAACTGAGAGATCACTTTCCTTTCACTCTACATTCATGAATGAGAAATTACATCATTAAGTACATCACCAGAAATCAGGAAGTTGCAAACAAACTACTAAATTTTAGGAACAAATCCTAAACTAAGGAGATACGTTACAACTTGTGTAACCTTTTCTCCATTAATACAAAATAATATAATTATTTTCAACTCCCCCCCTTAATGGAGAAAGGATTATCCTAAACTCCTAGCATCCTTCTAAACAATTCAAACTTCACACGTGCAAGAGGCTTAGTAAAAATATCAGCCACATTGTCACAAGTTTTACAATATTCAATAATAATTTCTTTTGATTGTAATGTCTCTCTGACAAAATGGAATTGAGTGTCTATATGTCTAGTATTTTTATGAAACACTGGATTGTATGCTAATTTAATAGTGCTGTGGTTGTCGCTTTTGATGGAAGTAGAGTTCTTATGTTCTTCTCCTGCATCATTGAGAAGCCTTCTAAACCAAATCGCTTCACACATCACTGCACACAATGCATGGTACTCAGCTTCACATGAAGACAGTGCTACAGTACTTTCCTTTTTTCTGCTCCATGCTATGACCCCGGATCCTATGCTGAATGCATAGCCTGTGATAGACCTTCGATCATCCAGGTTACCCGCCCAGTCTGAATCTGAAAAACTTGCTAGAATAACATCAGATGCGTCAGTTTATAAAATGCCATAATTAACAATACCACAAAGATACCTCAACACGATTTTTGCTGCTACCCAATGACTTTCAAGCGGTTTTGACATGAATTGGCTCAACACACTAACAGAGTATGCCAAGTCTAGTCTGGTTGTTGTGAGATATATCAAACTCCCAACCAGCTGTCTGTACATAGTGGCATCCACCTCCTTAGTGCCATCGTCATTGCACAACTTCAAATTCTGTTGCAGTGGTGTCGCTGCTGACCTACACTGATCCATGCCAAACTTTTCCAATATATTTCTAGCGTACTTTCCTTGGGTAAGAAAAGTTTTCCCATTATCTCTCCATACTTCTAATCCCAAACAGTAATGGAGACTTCCGAGATCTTTCATTTCAAAAACTTGTGCCATAAGCCTTTTGATTTCTTTGATTAAATTATCTGCATTTCCTGTTATAATCATGTCATCTACATACAAAGAAATCAAAATAATCTGTCCCTGCTTTACAAACCCTTCTGGCTGTACTAAGTAAATTTCTTCTTTTAATTCACCATTTAAAAATGAAGAATTGACATCAAGCTGGTGTAGCTCCCAATTATGTTTAGTTGCTAGAGAAATAAGCATTCTGATAGTATTTAACTTTGCTACAGGGGCAAAGGTATCATCAAAATCTATACCTTCTTACTGTGAGTACCCCTTTGCAACTAGCCTAGCTTTTAGTTTTTCTATACTTCCATTTGCATTCATTTTTGGTTTGAACAGCCATTTACATCCTATAGGTGTTTTATTCTTAGGCAGTTCAACTAAATCCCAAGTGTTATTTCTAAGAATAGATTTTATCTCTTCAGTCATTGCAACCCTCCATGCCTCAAATTGACTAGCTTCTTTGTAATTAGTGGGCTCTACAATGTTCAAAATATTTGACATCAAAGCATAGTCTTTCAATCTGGCTGGTTTTTGAGTCTTCCTACCTGATCTCCTTGGTAGGGGACTTACCTCAAATTTGTTTTCTTCAGATCTATTTGGGCTTGCATTATCACCTTCTTCCTGTTCTTCTTTCTGCTCTTCTTTCTACTCTTGTTTTTGCTCCTGCTCTCGTTCATCCTCGCTGCTTTCATCCATCAACAATGGAATGTGCCAATCATCACCAATGTCATCTTTCCCTTCTTGAACCTGTTCATTAAACACTACATCCCTGCTTGCAAATATCTTATGAGACTTAGGATTGAACAACTTATATGCTTTAAATTCTATGCCATAACCAACAAAGATGCATTTAATAGCTTTAGGGTTTGATTTCTTCCTATCAGCTTTGGGTATATGGGAAAAATGCTTTTGACCCAAATATTCTTAAATGATTTACTATTGGTTTGAGTCCATATAGGGCTTCAAAAGGAGTTTTGAAGCCAAGATATGTGGTAGGACTTCTGTTCTTTAAATATACAGCAGTATTAATAGCTTCTGTCCAAAAATTATTAGATAGAACCTTACCTTGTAACATGCTCCTTGTGCACTCCACTAAGGTTCTGTTCTTGCGCTCTGCCACTCCATTCTGTTGTGGTGTGTGTGGCACTGTAAACTGCTGAAAAAGCTTGTGAGATTTGCAGAATTTCATGAATTCCCCTACCTTGTATTCTCCCCCTTGATCAGAGCGGACAATTTTTATACTTTTTCCAAACTGTTTTTCCACCAAGGTTTTAAATTCTATAAAATACTAGAAAGTCTGACTCTTTTTACTCAGAAAATAAACCCATGAATATCTAGTGCAATCATCAGTAAATAACAGAAAGTAATATGCTCCACCTAGCAACCTCGTCTGCATAGGTCTGCATATGTCAGTATGCACTAGTTCTAGGATATCCCTTTCCTTCCTTCTATCATGCACAGGAAACTCTTCTCTATGCATTTTACCTAAGACACATCCATCACAATTTAACTGAGTATTATGAAAGACAGGGAGTCCCTCAACCATACCTTTTCTCTGCAATAACATGAGGTCCTACAAATTCAGATGACCAAATCTCTAATGCCAGAGTTGTTCGGCTGTCGATCCACCTGCAACCATGGCTCGCTGTGGTATACTTATTACATCCAGTCTGTATAGGCTTCCTACACGCACATCTGTTGCCACAATTTCTTTCCTACAATCATTTATGACACAATGAGTCTTGAAGAATTCGACTTGCATATCTTGATCAATTATCATGGATACAGATATTAGATTTTTCTTAATTCTGGGTACATATAAAACATTTTTAAGACAACTGATATCACCATTTGGTAACTTTACCAGAATATCCCCATAGCCTCTAATCTCGCATCCACTATCATCTCCTAAATACATTTTTGATCCATATGTACTTTCTTCAAGAGTTTCAAAACATTCCTTTTTACCTGTCATGTGAGAGGATGCACCAGAATCGACATACTAGATGTCGTCCTCATTGGATGCTGAAAGGGCACAGTCAGCTATGAACAGTCGAAATTCGTGACTGAAATCTTCATCCTCTTCAACAAAGTATCCTCTGTGCTTCGCTATCGCCAACTTTTTCTTTGCATCATCTGCCTGCTTCTTAAGGCATTCCATTTGTATATGACCCTTCTTTCCACAATAATAACATCTTTTTACAGGATGATTTACAGACATACCTTTATACGGACTCTTCTGCAATGTACCTCCTCTCTGCTGCAGTTGTGATTGTGATTGCTGTTGTGGCTGCTTCCCTCTGAATGATCACCGTTTCGCCATAAGAGCAAGATCATCGCTCTGGGGTTTCAAATTATTCCGCCGCTCCTCCTCTTGCAGCAAGATCCCTGTTAGATCTTCAAATGTAGGCGCTTTCTCCCATGGCGCCAATCTAGTGATGAACATTTGATATTCATCTCTCATCCCATTCAGCGTGATTGTGACAAGATTAGAGTCAGACACCTTCTCTCCGATGTCTCCCAATCCGTCTTTCACATCTTTAAATCGCACGATAAATGTAGCAGCAGTCTCACTTTTGTCCATATTCATTGAAAACAGCTTGCTTTTGAGTGCCATAATTCAACTTGTATTCTGGGTCTGATACAAACTTTTGATGGTCGTCCAAATCTTCACGGACGTTTTACAATCTCTGATATGTGGGATAATGTTGTCCTTGATGGACATCTTCAGCAAAACTTTCACCTTGTTTTCTCGCTTATCCCATTCTTGCTCCTGTGTATTCGCCCCTGTGTTTGAATTCGGCCTCTGCTCATCTCTTGTAACTATCGACCATGCATTCGCACCCTCAAGCAAGGTATGAATCTTAAACTTCCAATTCGTGAAGTTAGATCCATCGAGTTTGCCAGACTCGTGGAGATATGATTCCATAGTATTACTCATTTTGAACTGATCTACAAGTAAATGAATCTACCCAACTGATTCAGAAAAAAAATGAATACCTGTCAGATCTTGACAACCAATTTGCCACTGCTCTGTTGGTTCTCCTGATCCACCCACTATATCTTCGATTCATATCTAGCAATATCTAACAAATCTGCAAATCCTACTCGCTCCAATGACCAAATCCATTGTTTTCCAATACAACCACAAAACTGATCCGATTTGCCTCTCTCAGAAAAATCCACAACTTCTCTGATCTGCAACTCCCGCAAATCATCCAGCAAAGGTGAGGCTTCCCGTAGATCTTCCACTGAAGGTGAGGTGGCGCCTTTCCGAGTGAAAAATCCGTGCCCAGATTAAAACGATGCAAGGAAAAATCCTTGGCGCGAGTTTTCTGTGCGCTTCTATGCCAATCCCGCGATTTGGCGCGTTGGCGCGAGTATGGGCTGAACAGACGTGCCAATTGTGCTTCTTGGCGCGACTGTCAGCACAAAAAGCGCGCCAACCCCCTTCTGCTCAAAGATTAAAAAATCATCTGAGTCCGTGAGCCAAGTGTTACTGTAGTCCACCTGCTCGGTCGAGCACAAAGCTCTGTGAGCACACAGCTCTCATGTACACACGGCCACAAAGGCACTTTTAGCCATGAAGGCGATTCTGCCACAAAGGCAAACTGGCCACAAAGGCGATTCAGCCACAAAGGCGATAAAAGATCAGGCTCACCTAATCTGAGCTCTGATACCAAGATAAAATATGCACATAATTGAAAAGAAGGAGTTGTAGCTCTCAGGTGAGTACTGCACCTGGAGACTACACTCAAACTGAGAGATCACTCTCCGTTCACTCTACATTCATGAATGAGAAATTACATCATTAAGTACATCACCAGAAATCAGGAAGTTGCAAACAAACTCCTAAACTTTAGGAACAAATCCTAAACTAAGGAGATACGTTACAACTTGTGTAACCTTTTCTCCATTAATACAAAATAATATCATTATTTTCAACTCATAATGTCGTTATAGACATTTTATTTCATCTACCTTTCTACATTTGATCATATATTTATTATATATATCTTCTAATGTCTTTCTCTCTTTGTATATATATATATATATATATATATATATATATATATATATGTTGGACCCTGAGAGGTTCAGTCAGGTTAGCAATGGCATATCAAACAACTTCATGGGCAGTCTATTTTTAATAAGTAACAATGTTTTGTTTTTAAATATATACGTAATTATGTAAGCCTTCATCCGATATAGGTTAGTTCACTCTGTATTGCAGCCATTAATTACAACAAAATTTAATGATGGTATATGCCTATGAGAAGTTAGACACGGAATCCCTTCATGGAATTCATGATGTTCTCTGGAAAATAACGGAAAAGGTACTCCTCCCTTGCAGAGTCCATTGCCAGAAATTTTATAGCTTATATCAACCAGATTTGGACATTGAGCGAGTCCTCCTTAGGGCTTAATATTATTTTTCTTCCTAGATCTCCCGTGATACTGGATTTTTTGATACTGCATTTTTCCAAGTCTTATAACTCTTCCTTTTTTTGTCTTCGAATCAGCTTAGGCTACCCAATGCATGTTCTTCACCGTTCTCTTTTTACAACACCCACATGAGTAAGCAGTATTTTGATTTCCACTGTAAATGGATTTTTGCATTTCTAAGGATCCAACTCTTAGCTTACAATTTATTTTCATTATATGTTTCTCTAGAGGTCTATGTAAACTTAACCCGATTGGTTTCGTCTTTCAGGGGGTTTTACCAGGTTGCTTGCAAGTGGAAAATTGATGGTGTATTGGAAATGCAATCATTATTGAAATATCATCATAGTTGCAAAAGAAAACAATGAATAACTACAACTCTTTACACATATTTGTTGAAAATTTATAACGCTCTAATACCATGTTGGAATTTCTGGTTATTCCGAAACAACATCGAGGAAACAAGATTCCTCTGCTAACACAGAGATAACAATCAAAACAATGTGGATAGAGAGATGGAGTAAAACTCTATTTCATTAAAACAAAAACTGACTGTTACAAAATACAATCTTTCATCAGAACTATAGTTCTGGATTCAATCAAAATACTCCTCACTATGTTTTTCATTTGTTGCCTTCACACTATCTTCTGTTGCTGCTACACCCAGTTTTATGTTGCTACTACACCAAGTTTCTATTCTGTTACTACTACACACAGCTTCCTTTGCTGCTACACACACAGTTTCATTTGCTACTACACACGTAGCTTCAGTTGCAGTAACACAGGCCTTTCTTTGTGGCAACACACAACTCTTTTTCTGCTACAAAACACAGCTCTTCAAACTTTCTCTGTTTTTTTCTCTCTCTCTCTTCACTCTTTAACGCACTACTGTTATCTATTACATATATTATAAAACTATATGACCTAAAACTTTAAAACCAAAATTCAAATTTTGTCCTATCACGTCTTTTTTTTTTTAAATGCATTTAGGTGAATGATGTTAAGGAGGGAGGTAATGTGGTGCAGACCATGATTTGATGGATTGGGAGATGGTTGTGGCCTATGGATGAAGAAATAAATGCAATAGAGAAAAATAAGACATGGGAACTAGTTGATCTCCCAAAAGGCAAGGAGATCAACTAGTTCCCATGTCTTATTGGGAGATGCACCCTAGGCCATCAACTAGTTCCTTGAAATAAATGGGAGAAATAAATGCAAGGAGATCAACTAGTTCCCATGTCTTATTTTTCTCTCTGATTAGTATTCTTATCCTAGGCTCAAGGCAACATAACAAGCAAATGTCTTCTTATGTCCTGCATGATGATGTCCTCTGGAATACTTATGCATCATTGCTTCTGAATGAGACACTAAAACATTGTAGATCAACATTATATCAATCCTTTGTATTCATGTGGCTTTGAAGGATTATCTCAGCTCTTTGGGCAACTTTTGAACTTTGAAACATGCACTCCTGTTCTACTTTCATTTCAGCTCTCCATCTGCTTAATGATAGAAAATTTCTTCAACATGAGAGAGTTATTTGGACTTGTCTCTTTGCTTTTGTTTGGATATTGTTTTTCATTCAATTACACCCCTGTAGAGATGAAAAACATATGACTTTGAACCTTGGAGATCTCCTTTGGTGTCTTATGGAGATTTTTCCTGATCTAAGCACATTTTGTTAGATAGTGAACATGCTTATCTTCTTCTCATTTGGATCTTTGATGAACTTCTTTTGAATAGAGATAGAATGACTTCTTAGTGGTGTGTGACCTATGGATGTGTCAGGACTTATTTTGCAGAAAAGGAAGACAATCTGCGACTGATTGGTACTAGACAGAGGCTCTTTGGCTTAAGATTTTTTTGCCAAGGAAAAGACTTCCTAACACCACTATCTTAATTAGGGGCTACTTTCATTGATTCTGATTGTTTTTGACAAGAAGATCAGGGAGAGGAAGGGGGACACTTTGTCAAATATTGGAAAGTGAATTTCATGAGAAACAAGGGGAAAATGATAGTAGACAAGCAACACTAAGACAGCTATAAATAGGGATATTTTATTGAAACAAGACATGACTTGAAAATTGAAGCTTGCTTTGAGCATAGGCTAACAGGGAAAAAGGTAAAAGGATAAAAATTTGTCTCGGGTGTTTTCTAGATGAAAAATTGACATATGGAGATTAGCTTCTAGAAAACTCAGCTAGGAATCTAGTCATCAACAACAGCTGAAAAATTTTGATGACTAACAATGGCTCCATTTGGGGAGGGCAACTCCTTTTCAGGAGGTGTCCAGAATTGTAGATCTCTGGCTTATGAAGACTAGTGCCTTATCCATTGGCGCAAATTTCATTCTTTCTTGATGCTATTTCTGAAATTTGACAGCATGATTATCATCAAAGTCATCTTTACCTACCCAGATATATTTCCTAACATTTTTTTTTCTTTCAGGTTTGTTAGCCACGTATGAAATTTTTGTCAAGAAAACATGTGGCTAAAATGTTTTATGAGACTTCAAGAGATACATTTCCCATGAAAATCTCTCATCCTTGAAGCCTTTGTGTGTTCGTTGCCTTTAAAAATATCTTCACTGTTGTTTCCATCCAAAAAGCCTCACTGTTTGTGAAAAAATTGTGTTTTGAAGAGCTTTCATCTGCCCTTGTATCTCTGCAAAATGCCCCATCTTGGCCTTTTTTCCCTTTTGCAAAATTTCCCCTTTAACCTCAAAAATCCCTCCTAAGTTTTCCAAACCATCAGGTTTTTCCTTTTGCAAGGAGATCAACTAGTTCCCATGTCTTATTGGGAGATGCACCCTAGGCCATCAACTAGTTCCTTGAAATAATAGAAAAAATATAACATAATAGAAAAAATGGCCTATGCCTTGGTGAAGGCCTTGAAGGACTTTAGGGTGTATATACTGCATTCTCACATCATAGCCTACGTGCCAATTATAGTGGTTAAAGAAATTTTGTCCTAAGATCTTGATGGAAAGAGGGGCAAATCGATTGTTGTAATATTAGAATATGACCTAGAAATAAAACCTACGAAACTAATCAAAGGTCAGGGCTTACCTCAACTAATGGCTGAATCAAATTTACAGGCCCTTGACATTAACATGGTGGATGCCTTGGATGAACAGGAAGGATTTCCCGATCCTACTATTGAAGAACAATTTCAAAACTCTCCTTGGTATTATGATATCCTGTATGTGCTCACAAACCTCAATTCCCCTCCTGAAATATCAAAAACTAAGGCCCGATTCCTAAAGCTAAAGGCTAGAAACTATTGCATATTGAATGAATGTTTATACTGGAAAAATTCAAATGTTCTATTGCTTAAGTGTTTGCTTGAAACTAAAGCAGAGAGAATTAAATAGGAGTTCCATGCAGGAGAGTGTGGAGGTCACTTGAGTTGGAAAGCCACTGCTAACAAAATACTCAGATCTGGCTATTATTGGCCTACACTTTTCAATGACATACACAAGATGATCATTTCCTGCCATAAATGCCATATTTTTGAATGCAAGAGAAAGCTCCTCCCTTTACCCTTACAACCCATTACCGTTGAGGGTCCCTTTTTGTAATGGGGCCTAGATTTCATAGGGGAAATACACCCTGCTTCTTCTGCACAACACAAGTGGATCCTTACAGCCACATATTACTTCACTAAGTGGATAGAGGCCATACCCTCTAGAAATGCCACAGATTCTATCATCATTAAGTTCCTAGAGGACCACGTCCTTTCTAGATTTGGTTGTCCAAGGAAAATAATCACTGATAACGATGCTGCTTTTGGATCTAAGAAAATGATTGATTTTTTTCACAGGTACCAAATAGCACTTGGTCACTCAACTGCTTATTACCCACAAGGTAATGGGTTAGCTGAATCATCAAAAAAAATCTTGGTAACCATCATCAAAAAGCTGCTGGAAGAGAACAAAAAGTCATGGCATAACAAAATAGTGCATGCTTTGTGGGTTGACAGGCTTACAACAAAGAAATTCATTGGCATGTCACCATATCATCTTGTCTATGGAACGAAGGCAGTATTTCCAACCAGCCTTGAGATACCAGTGATTAAACTAGTCCAAGAGATCTAGACAGAAGAGGACAGTATGGTGAGGAGGATAAATCAAAAAATTCATCTCCAACAAAAAATAGAAGAGGTCTATAACAGAGCTCTGAAGGTTCAGGAAAATATAAAGAAGCTATTTGACAAGAGAACGAAGGCTTCTAACTTCAAAATTGGAGATAAAGTATTAAAATGGGATTCTAGGAGAGAGGACAAAGGAAAGCACGGCAAATTTGATAGTTTGTGGCAGGGTCCATACATCATACAGGCCACTGTGGGTCCAAATGCATTTTTTCTACAAGAACTTGATGGTATAGAGCTTTTTGGGGGTCCTGTCAATGGCAAGATGCTCAAACATTACTACGAATGATTTCCGATTTCAGTCACATTTTCATTGTAAATACCATTGTTGTGTTTTATTTTCAAGAAAAGAGAAAAATGTTTCAAAAAACATAGAAAGTGAGGTTCAGACATGCTCAAAACATGAACCTCGGAAGTGCAAAGGACTGGCTCTAAGATAATCAGAATCTGAGCCAAAAGGAGTAAAGGAATCTAGTTCTAAAACGCTCAAAATCTGAACCAGCAAAGGAGAAAAGGGACCAGCTCCAACAAGCCCAAAACCGAAGCTGAAACGAAAAAACAAAGTGACTCTAACAAGATCAAAACTTGAGTCACAAAGAAGAGAAGGATGCTTCAAAGTTTCAAATTTTAAGCCTTCGAAATTTTGTCTCCAATTTTCTGCATTTTCAATCCATGTGCAACTGTCTTCATGCCTTGGATCCACAAGAAATTGGACTGTCTAATCCCAGTTTGACTATTTTTAAATTTCTATTGTAGAATGTAGAGAAGAAATCTACTAGACAGTTTAACTCCAGCAGATATTATATTAGGTAGAGAAACATGTGAGGCAAACAATTTAATCTGGTCTCATGGAGTGTGTTATGCCTAAATCTACCTCAGGCTGAAGGAAGGCAGAGTTCAGGGTAACATCAAACCACGCTCAATCTAGTAGCTAGCCCTACCAGAACAGGAGAGAGCTCTCTCCGAGTCAATATTAGCGAAAATTAATCAATAGGGCTTGAGATGACTGAAATAAAAGATAATTTTAGGCTAGGTATACAAATAAATGAGTTTGATTATGTTTTTGGGGGTTTTTCGTTGGATCAAAGGGAAAGGCAGTTTTGGGTGCGGGGATTAGGCCTAGTTTTTTCAGAGTTCTGATTGGGGAAAGGAAGGAAATTGTTTTGATGATTTAGATCGAGTGAATGGATGGATCAGACAAGTGAGGAGCTGAAGAGGGAAAGAGGGTCTCAAGAGTCCTCCTCAAACAGATGAAAACATGAAAAATTAAACAAAACTAAAGGCCGAGCAAAGCAAGCTATTGAATTCCTTCTTTAAACATTGATTTCTTTAATTTAAGAGGAAAGAGAAGGGAAAATGATACACATAAACATCAGTGAACTTAAAATTACTGATCCGGATTTATGCAGGAATGCAACAGAATAAACACATAACCATAAATATAGAGATGCAGCGGAAATAATACTTCATTTCATTAATATCAAAGAACTGAAATTTGCTTACAGACAGAATGGAAATAAAACTAGCTAGGGCACTGGTAGCTATCTTTGAGAAGAGATGTGGCGGCTGCAGGCCTCTGAACTGCGTTACAATGAGGCTCGAGGGCCTATTTATTATTGAGAAACAATGGAGAACCCTAAACATCCCAAAAACCTAACCCTAGGAGATGAAACGCCAAAACTATGGGCCCCGTTTGGGTAAATTGGTGTTTCAACTTCCCAGGGACGTAACTTTGGCATACTATCTCCGTTTGACGCATATGATACATCATTAGAAAGCTCTATTCGAGGACTACAGCTGTCGGGACGAATTCTATCAAAAAATTCGCTGGCGCTTTCGTACCCAAAAAACGTCGTTTAGGGCCTCAAAACGGCTCCGGAAGTTCAGGACCCAAAAAACTGCTAAAAATAGTAAGTTATGCCAAAACGGAAAAACTGAAAGAGACAATGGCGGGGGCCCAAGTGGAATGGGCGGGTGGCCACCAATATCCACCTGGATCATTCCTCCCCCCTTAGGAAGCAATGGTCCCCATTGCGTTAAGTTCCTCCATGAGATGAGGAAATTTCTGCTGAACTTGGTCCCTGGTGAACCACTTTCCTTGGTGCAGGAGTTGGCCAGCTTTGACAACCCGATATAGTTGGATCTGTGATGATCAAAATCACAACAAATTTAATGCCCAAAAAACGTCGTTTAGGGCCTCAAAACGGCTCCGGAAGTTCAGGACCCGAAAAACTGCTAAAAATAGTAAGTTATGCCAAAACTGAAAAACTGAAAGAGGCAATGGTGGGGGCCCAAGTGGAATAGGTGGGTGGCCACCAATATCCACCTGGATCATTCCTCCCCCCTTAGGAAGCAATGGTCCCCATTGCGTTAAGTTCCTCCATGAGATGGGGAAATTTCTGCTGAACTTGGTCCCTGGTGAACCACTTTCCTTGGTGCAGGAGTTGGCCAGCTTTGACAACCCGATACAGTTGGATCTGCTATTGACGAGTGTTCTTGATTTGCATGTCCATGATACAATCTGTGGTGGCCTGTTCCATGCAGTCTGGGTTTAACTCTGTTGGTGTGAGTTGTTCTGCAATGTCCGAGGTGTCCAGTAGAGGTGGAAAGTAAGGACGAAGGCGATCCACATTGAAGACTGGGTGCAGACCAAGGAATGGTGGAATACTAAGCTCGAAGGCATTGTTACCTACGGCCTTGGTGATG
>JAXQQM020076045.1:0-13883 GCA_034641835.2 Pinus albicaulis
GCTGGGTTCCTGGATTCTGGCTGCTCAGTGCAGAGATGGCCACTGCGTTGCCATAGCCAACGTTCTGCTGGAAATGCACCAGACCTTTGGGGAACACGAACACGTCTCCCTTCTCAAGCGTTTTGCTGAACAATTTATTGGCGGTGGTGATAAAGCCGACTGAGAGAGTACCCTCCATGACCACCAAGATTTCTGTGGCCCGAGGATGAGTGTGAGGGGGATTAAGGCCGAGAGGAGCAGCGAAATCAATCCGAGCCATGGAGATTCCCAAGGTGTTTAAGCCTGGAATCTGCATTACATTGGCTGCAGTTACGTTGGATCCCAACATGTTACTGGTATCCCCTGCAATATCTAGGCCCCTGAACATGAAGTCATTTGCAGTAACCATGCTTGCACCTCTACACGGGAACCCGTTCACATTAACTGCAATCATGAAATTCAAATAAACATGATCAGATTATATTATTCACATCGCATGAATTAACGAAACCACAACAACATACATATATATTCTATGATTTGCAAACACATGATCACCTCAAACTCAAACTCAAACTCAAACACTGGTGGTGTAAAGGATCTGCATCACCTGCACGCACAATAACAATATTATGCGCCACTAGTACTACAAGCGCTAGCGCTAGAAAGGATTTCATGGTACTGGACTGCAGCTGAGTACTTGACTGACTACTATTCTTCGATTCGATTCGAGTAGAGTAGAGTATATGCTCCCTCTCAAATCTGATCCTCAGATGAGAGGAGATGATATGATATATGGAGTTTGATGAAATATGAAGAGCATTCTTCCTTTTTATAACCAACGCCAACAACTTCAATTTGCTTGATGGACTCCGTCCACGTGTACTTGGACGCGGTTGTGTGTTTCCAAATTAAAATTGAGAAAGACGCAGTCACGGGGTTGTGGGTTTCGAAATTAAAATTCAGAAAGACGAAGTCATAGTCATCGTCATTGTCTACCCAATCCCAATCCCGTCTTTATTGAATCTGGTTGCGTCTCTCTCTGCAACGAAGTTGTCAACACTTTCGTGTTTCGTTTCATTCAAGAAGATTTGGTCACTCTGTCTACTCGTAATGCAAACATTCTGTTTTTCTTTTATGTGTTAAACGGAAACAACACAAGTGTGAGCACACCTTTTCCATTTGGAAATATTTGTTTAAATATATATAAACGTTGCAGTAAGTCGCCCAGAATGAAATATATATATTGTTTAACATCATTATAATGTATTTATCACGTGCATGCATCTAGTGTACTAACCAATCTTCAACCTTCATTTTGCTCTTAATGAAAATTATTTCCATTGTGATGGAAAGTAGCTAAGTCAAACTTTGTTCAATAAGATGAAACAACCACTCTTCGAGAAAAATACCCTAACCCTTACTTTAAAAAACAACAAAGTGGTACAAAATGACTTTGTACTAGTGTGAGTGAGGTAAACAAATTCATTTTGTATTAGTTTGAGGCATTGTGCTTTTTATGGATATTGTGGATTGATTGATAAGAATTTTAATGGAGTCGGCCATTTTTAAATTATTTCAATGTTAAAAGATAAAATTGTTTATCTTTCTTATTAAAATTTCATTTTTTTTAAACTTATTTATAAATAAATTTTATTTAAACTTTTCATTATTTTGGAGTTAATTTAAATTTACATTTTTTTCATAAAATATGGGTGCTAGATAATAAATTTATTTAAAACAATATCACATAAAAATCTATTCAAATGTATATTATTTTATTTTTAATACTTACAACGTAATGTATATTATTATTTTTAATAACTTCCATCGTTATCAAAGAAAAAAGAAAAGAAAAGAAATTTATTCTGATGATTCATCTTTTACTCTACAACATTATTTAAAAATGTCCTCTCCTCGTGCAATGAATTTCAAAATCAAATACTTAATTAAAATAAATAGAATTAAAAAAACTTCAAAGTTATAAAAAAAAAGTTGGTTTATAAAAATCTAACCTATAATTAATAGTGATTAACAAAAAATGAATGAAATGTCGATAGCTACTTAATAATACTATAATGTATCTAAACTATAATTCATAGTGATTTACAAAAATGAATGCAATGTGGATATCTACTTTATAATACTATATAGTCAATTATACCATGATGATGTTGATGATGATTGAATCCCACCAAGACCTATGTGGTCCATGGAACCTTTACAAGGTAAGAGACTCCTCATAATTCTTTCACATTTATTTTATCAAAAGCATTCCAACATCACCATAGTTTTCCTCACCTAAAATGTGAAGAAGATTGATGGACTCCCACTTATGTTGAAAATTAAATCAAAGGTCAGTAGAAGATGTGCAATTTGAAAGCGAACACTTTTCTCATCTTCATCACTCCAACATCACCATAGTTTTGCGAACTTAAAAGGTACATCACCATAGTTTAGCTAACTTAAAAGGTGAAGAAGATTCATGGAGTGATGCTTATTTTCAAAATTAAATCAAATGTCAGTAGAAGATGCGCAATTCAAGAGAACACTTTTTTCATCTTCAATTGCCTTACTGTTGCAAAGGTGACAAAACATTTCGTCCCATGGTGTTTTCAGAATCTGCCAACACCCTATCTCACTATCAAGCTTAATTATGAGAATTCCATCCTGTTGGGGGTCCCGTGTTTTGACAGTTTGGCAAATCAAAAGACAAGGCAACATCAGAACCAATCTTTAGAGTTCCAGGATCTAGTCCTCCTGTTCTCAGAGAGGGATCTCTCAAATATTTGTTTGCAAAGGTTTATCTTGTTTGCTTTGGTTATGGATTTTAGACTAGTTATTACGTGCAGATGTTTGTTTGGTTGGGTTGAGTTGACACAGCAGAATATGAAAGGTCTAGGAAGGATAGACAGAAAGAGGAAATATCCGGTTCATTGGGCAATGGAGTCAAAATAGGGTCATGGCAAACTTTTCAAGGGATATGGGATATCAAAGGGCAAATCTAACTTGGCCACAGGATCCTTTGTTTTGGAATGAGATGGACATTAATGATTTGGAAAAAGAGATTTAATTCTCAACAAAGGGAACTTGAAAAACATGACTTAACGACAAAGAAATATTTGATAGACAGGGCTAACCATAAATTCTACAAACATTCTTTAAGCAAATAATGCTTTCAAGACAAATTTTAAAATGAAATCTAAGATTCGGGGAACACCCTATTTCCTCAAAGATTTTATTTTAAAGGATTTAGAAAACATAAAAGATTCACTGATAGTTGCATTCATAGAATAGGGAACACCTAAATAACATCTGTGTTTGCAACTATAAAGACCTTTAAAACAACTGTTTAAGCAGGGGCAAAGGGTAAGATCAAAACCGACCTCTTTGGTTAACTTAAGACAATGGTACTTCAAAGGGAGACTTCAATAACAACTTTCAAGTGATAGTAGACAAGCAGGGAAAACCATAAATCATGCTAAAACCAACTGTTTGAGCTATCAAGGAAATAAACGAGCATGAAGACTAAAGAGAAGTTTTAAAGCCTCTAAAATACTTCAGCAGAAGAAAACATAAAACAGTGAAGGGTGAACAGGTCTAAGGTGCTTCCAGGAGTCATATTTTAGCCTAAAAATTTCAGCCTACTGTAGTAAGAAATTATGGAACATAATGGAAACAAGGAAAAGACATTTAACAGTTCAGAGCACTTCACCAACAGCCAAGCTCATGGATCAAATGATAGAGCCTTCTCAGGAACAGACATGCAACGGCATCATCAAGACATCCAAGACTCCAACTTATCTTCAACTTCAACAGACTTATATATTTATTTCAGAGAGTTTCGATATTACAACTTGTGATCAAACAACAACCAACAACCCCCTCTCATCTCATGCAGAAGTATTTATAGGAAGAATTCGATGGAGAAGTGTACAGGTGTATCACTGTATTAATGTTTTACAATAAATATCAAAGCTCGGTGGGAGCTTTATTTGACTTTGAGGCTCTGTACGCTGTGTGGAGTGACTTCTGCAGATATTTTTGCATTTATTATCCTGCAGAAGTAACTCCTTGGCTGCGCTGGAGGTGAATATCTGATTTTCTTCAATAAGTTCGGCCCCTGTTTGAATGCTTTGAGGCAACAGGTGGCTCCCGTGGTAGCTGAGGAATCAATTTTCCTCAAATGCAGCGTTGGAAGTCTTTTCTGCCTGACAGATCTTTTT
The DNA here is from genome assembly GCA_034641835.2 of Pinus albicaulis. Classification (NCBI taxonomy): domain Eukaryota; kingdom Viridiplantae; phylum Streptophyta; class Pinopsida; order Pinales; family Pinaceae; genus Pinus; species Pinus albicaulis. The sequence goes on from JAXQQM020076045.1 coordinate 4,206, forward strand.
GATTTTCTATTAATTCTGTTTTAGTTTGGGGAATTAGACTTTTGATATTCAACCTTAGCCGTGATCCTCAAATTTGTCTTCAATATTCAATCTCCTGTGTGCTGTCCTTCAAAACTTATACTCTTAAAAAAAAATGCGTTAAAACGCAGTGTCTTGTCAATGTGCAGAGCCGCACAGGGCTTTTTAAGATGCCGGCGCCCATGGAACGCCGATCAAACATTCAAATGAAGCCCTGTGAATGGTTCTTTTCACAGGCCGAAGGCACGGGAATCGTCATTCCCAACCCCTGGCTTTTCTTCAATGTAATGACGAAGACTCTTTAAAACCTGCATAAAACATAAACTCATAAAGAAATCCTGTGTTTTTTAGGTTTAAACTGCTTCAGATGGCGGGGAAAGGAGCATAGCCGTTGGATGAAAACATCCAACGGTGGAGATCTGTGCAAAAAGGAAAAGGAGAGCGGGGAGAGGAAAACAGGCGGGGTGGATTTGGACCGTCTAATCTGGACACGTGGACGGTCCAGATCTAATCGGAGGATCGCAATCGGGGATGTCACTTAACAACACGCGATAGAAACACTGCGATTGAAACTTTGCGATTGAGCGCAGGCCGTTGATCTGCAGATCAGATCGACGGCGGAAAATGAATCGGAGGGTTTTCGAAACGGGGGCAAGACTTGTGATCGGAGGGAATAAGGATCGTTGGATCTTTGGGAGGATGGATGGCTAGGATTAAATCGGAGGACAGTGGAAAGGGCTTGCGATTAGCTATCAGGCGATCAGTGCGATCAAGCGATGACCGTTGGATTAGCAGGAAATGAACGACCCAGATTATTAGAGCTTGCATGTGCAATAAAGAATGGTAAAAAGCATGCCTTTGAAACTACATGAACCAGAACTTCACCGGGTGTTGTTGTGACGATCTGAAAACAAGATAAGCAGTCAAAAAGGTTAATAAGTGCGACAATCAGATCGCGAGATGGGCACATCACGATTGCGCAATAGAAGAATTAAATGCGATTGTCATGGGCCGTTCAGATAAGGAACAGATCAGCAGTCAGGCTAACTGACCTCGCCATTTATATTAATACGTGGTTAGTTTTAACTTAGAACTTTCGGAAAGTGGGTTTTTTGGGTTTACAAAGAAAAATGAGCTTTGTAAAGGTTCAAAGTTATGCACCCGTTGGATATTTGCGATTAGCACCGAAAGCTTTGGCGTTTGGTTTTAACACATGGGTATGTGAGGGGAAGTGGTTTAGGACTTAGCCCAAGGGGCTTAGGTCCATAGTAATGAAACTTCGTTTTTTATGAAAAAATTTCAAGGTTTTTAGATGGATTTGAGGGTTCCGAAATAGTTAAAAAGTGAGTTTTTAACTATGAAAGGGGAAAATTTCATAAATGGAAAGAAGAGGACTTATGAAAATAAGGTAGTTTTGATGGAGAAAAAGGGGAGCAGATGAAAGGTTTTGAGAACAGGAGAAATGGTGATCTTTCAACAGTTTTTCAGTTGGAGTCAGCAGAAATTCCTGAGTATAAAAATGGGACAGCAAATGAGGATTTTGGACAGAGGCATGAGGCCTAGAAGGAGTCTTCAAGAGCCAACAACTTTTAGTGATAAAATTTGTTCCTTGGAGACTCAAAAAAGATCTTAGCCACCTTTTGGTATAAAAAAATATTATAGGTGGCTAACAGTGGCTCCACTTGGGGATGGTGCCTTCTGGAAGGCATCAAGAATTTAGACTTGATTTCTGGGAGGCTAATTAGTTGCCTCATCCATTGGGCTGTGCTCCTGTGATTGAATAATCTTCTCTTTAAAAACATATTTGGCAGCCATGAAAACAATGGACCTTCATCAACAAGCTTGCTACCTACCCAATCCTACAGATCTAGCATTTTTTCTTCATCAAAGTGCACTTGGATTGGCAAACTCTATTCACAACATTTTATTCTTTTGAAAGCAAAATCTAATCTGTTCTATATGTTCTCCACTGAACTAGTTAAGCAGAGTTGGAGCTCATTTGTTTCTCTACCTAGTCGATGTGGTAAGGATTAAGCAACACAACTTGAGCTTTCATTCTCTAAATTCTACAACAAAAATTTAAAAATAGTCAAGTCAAGATTGAGCTGTTTGACTTGCTATGATCTATGGCATAAGAACAAGCTGCACATAGATTATTATTTGTAGAAAATTAAATCAAAATGGAAGGCTTAAGATCTGAAAGTTTCTCATTATGGCCTTCTTTTTCTTTACAGCTCTGTTTTTAATTTTGTTTTGAGATGTCTCTTTCTTGATCTCTGATTTAGATTTTGGGCAAATTAGAACCAGTTTTTCTCTTTTATGACTCAGAAAAATAAAACAGTTTTGAGTCATCTCTCTTTGGAAACTTTGGTTCAGATTTTGAACATGTTTGAACCTTTAATTTCTATCCTAATCTATCTACTGATAAGCCAAGATTAAATAGTTTGGCAAATCGAATTCACTTATCCTATCAGCAGAAAAATTTGAAGCTAATTAGTCAAGATTAGGCTGTTTGACTAATTAGAATTGTGTTTTTGTAGGAGTGGCATTTAAGCTTGCACACTTTCAGATTTATTTCTCTTTTTGGCATGGGGCCTTGCCTTTCTTGTTTTCATTTCTACCCTCTTTTCTTTCTTTCTTTGTTTTTGTATTTTTGAAGTTTAATAACTTTTGAATGCAATGGTTAGACTATGATATTTACAATGGAGAAACAAAAATGCTTTGAAACTTAAGACTCTTGGCAGAAGTAATGCTTGAGCATCCTGCCATTGACAGGACCTCCATATAGGTCTTCTCCATTCAATTCTTTCAAGAAAAATGTATTATGACCCCTCCCAGCATGAATAATATATGGCCCTTTCCACAAGTTCTCAAACTTGCCATGTTTCCCCTTCTCGTCCCTCCTTGAATCCCACTTAAGAACAACACTTCCCACCTGGAAAGTGTTTGCCTTAGTCCTCTTATCAAATTGCTTCTTCATATTTTCTTGGACTAACTGTGTTCTCTCATAAACTTCTTCTCTAGTCTGCTGCAAATGGATGGTTTGGTTGATCCTCCTCTGCATATCATTTTCCTCAACCTGTACTTATTGAAGGAGTTTTATGACTGGAACTCCTAATGAGGTAGGAAAAATTGCATCCATGCCATAAACTAACTGATATGGGGACATATTTATTGATTTCTTTGTAGTTATTCTATCAACCCATAAGGCATGAACCAACTTACTGTGCCATGATTTTTGATTTTCTTCCAACAGTTTCTTAATGATATTGATGAGACTCTTGTTGGAAGATTCAGCTAATCCATTTCCTTGGGGGTAGTAAGCAGTGGAATGGCCCAAGGTTATATGGTATTTGTGACAGAAATCAACCATCTTTTTGGATTTGAAAGCAGCAGCATTGTCTGTTATGATTTTTATGGGACAACCAAATCTGGATAGGATGTGGGTTTCAAGAAACTTGATAATGACAGTGTCATTAGCATTCCTGGTAGGTATAGCTTCTATCCATTTGGTGACGAATTCAGTGGCTGCGAGGATCCACTTATGTTGAGCTGAGAAATATGGATGAATTTCTCCAATGAAGTCCAGCCCCCATTGTTGAAAAGGTGCCTCAACTCTGATAGGATGTAGAGGCAAGGGAAGGAGCTTTTTCTTGCCATCAAAGATTTGACACTTATGGAAAGACATGACCAGCTTCTGAGTGTCTGGGAAAAGTGTAGGCCAATAGTAACCTGATCTGAGAATTTTTTTTGTTATGGCCTTCCAGTAGAGGTGTCCTCCACATTCACCATCATGTAGTTCGTGCATGATCTTCCCTGCATTATCTTCAAGTAAACACTTAAGCAAAATTCCAACAGCGTTTTTCCAATATAACACTCCATCCATAATGCAAAAACTCAAAGCTTTCTGTTTCAAAAATCTAGCTTTAGTTTTAGACAAAGAAGGAGGAGTATTCAAATATAAAAGCACATAAACAATGTCGGCATACCAAGGAGAATTTAGGAAAGTTTCCTCAATAAAAGGGGCATCAGATTCTTCTATTTCTTCCAACACATCCACCATATTTATGTCTAGTGCTTGGAAGTTGGACTCGGCCATAAGTTTTGCTAATCCTTGCCCCTTAACAAGTTTGGTGGGCCTAATGTCTAAGTCATATTCAAGAATAGTTGCAATCCATTTTCCCCTTTTACCATCAGGGTCTTGACTTAGAATATCTTTGACAACAGCATGAGGAACAAAAGCAATTATGTGAGAGTGTAAAATATAAACCCTAAAGTCTTTTAATGCTTTTACTAATGCTAAGGCTTGCTTTTCCATAATGTTATAATTGAGAGGAGCGTCTCTTAGGGCCCTACTAAAAAATGATATTGGTTGTTCTTGTCCGAGATCATTCTTTTGAAGAAAAACTGCAGCTATTGTATGTTCAGATGCAAAAGAAAAAATGTAAAAGTCTTTGGTAAAATCGGGACTAATCAGTACTGGCGCTTGGGTAAGAGCTTGCTTGACTAGTTCGAATGATTGTTTGGCTGGTAAAGTCCATTTTACACCCACATTTTTCTTAAGCATGTTTGTGATGTTTTTCAATAGCTCAGCAAGGTTGGGAATAAACCTTCTCAAAAAATTAATCTTTCCAATGAAAGATTGCAATTCTTTGAGGCTTCTAGGATGGCTGATTTGCAGTATGCCATCTATCCTCGTAGGGTCTATTTTGATTCCCTCTTCTGAAATTATGTGACCAAGAAGTTTCCCTTCTTGGAGTCCAAAGAGGGTCTTCTTGGGATTTAGTGATAAGCCAAATTTCCTACATTTCTCAAAAACCTTCCTCAGGTGAATCAAGTGCTCTTCATCATTTTTTGAGAAAACAGTTATGTCGTCAAGGTAAATAACTATAAAATAGCCAATATCTTCAGAGAAGGCTATGTCCATGGCCCTTTGGAAGGTAGCCCCTGCGTTCATTAATCCGAAAGACATTTTGACATACATAAAAGTTCCCCAAGGTGTGGTAAAAGCAGTTTTGATTTGATCACTTGGGAAAACTAACACCTGATTGTAACCCGAGAACCCATCTAATAGGGATATTCTTCTTGATCCAACTACCCTCTGAAGTATATGGTCCATCTTAGGTAAAGGGTAGTTGTCTTTTAAAGAGGCTCTGTTTAAATTTCTGAAGTCAATACAGAGCCTGATTTCCCCAGTTTTCTTTCTAACAGAAACTAAGTTTGATACCCATTCCGAAAATCTAATGGGTACTATGATCCCAGCATTGTACATTTTCTCAATTTATGCCTTAACCGAAGGTAATAAAAGGGGATTTATTCTCCTTATTTTTTGCTTAAAAGGCTTTTGATTTTCCTTCAAGGGAATTTTATGCTGGATGATGCTGGTATCATATGATTTCAAATCTTTGTATTCCCAAGCAAACACATCCTTAAATTCTTTAAAAAGCTTTATGTACTGTGATTTTATGTGGGCTGGGAGGGTGCTGGATAGCTTGATCATCTTGGGTTCTGCGAGACTGCCTATGTTGTGTTCTTCTACATTTGTCTCCACAGGCTCCATTCTGGGTTCTTTAGATACATCGTTGAGATCAAACAGGTGTTCTAAAGGTGTGAGACCTCTTGGGATTTTATCATTTTTGCATTGTAAGACTTCCAAGTCTTCTCGGTCTCCATTGTTCACTACCTCTGCTTCAAAAGGATTTTCGCAATGATTTGTATCAGCAGGATATGTCAATTCAGCCTCTGGGATTTGTTCAATATACAAACAGTTTTCTTCATGGCTAGCTTCTGGTGTTGGTATGCTGAAATCATTTTCTGATTTTAAGAAATCATCTATGAGTTTGTCAGATTCGAACACTTGCCAGTGATCTTCGTTATCAGGCACAACAGGTCTGTGTTTCACCTTTATACTGAGTTGTTCATTTATCTCAGGTACTTGGCAATTGCTGGCAGTGAAGGCAAGTTCATTTGCTAGATGATTTCGTGCTCTAGGGATAAAAATGAGTTCATATTTTTCGAAAGTTTTTAATAGGTCAAGGGCAGCATTTCGATATTCCCTAAGCTTTGGATTCTTGGCTGAGTATTCTCCTTTGATTTGTTTGATGATAAGCTCAGAATCCCCTAAAATGGATATCCTTGGGGCTTCTAATTCTTTAAGCAGTTGTAAGCCTAGGAGAAGTGCTTCATACTCAGCAATATTGTTAGTGCATGGGAAGTCTAATTTGTATGAAAAACTCTGATTTGTGTTTTGAATCCAGACACCTGCCCCTGCACTAGTTTTATTACAGGATCCATCGAAATTTATTGTCCAAAGTATATTTGACTCATTCTCATTTTCTTGTTGCTATTGATCGTCAATGTTTTGGAGTTTATTCGAGGTGAAATTGGGGGGGTCTATATTTTCTTTACATGGTTGAGTGATTCCATCTTCGTTATACAAGATAAATGAATCTAAACTTGATTGAATAGAATAGATCGGAGTGTTGTTTGGTTTGTCCATGTTACTCACCATATACTTCATGTGGTCTTCCCTGTATAGTCTTCTATTTTGGTTGAAAACAGGGATGGTGGCATAAGACATGTCCATTTGAAGGCTTCCCTGAAGTTTGGCTCCCCATGACCTTGATAAAAGCATGCCATACTTAGGGGGAATGTCAGCTACAACGATATCCATCACTAGATTCTTGGCAGGGATCTGAGCTAAGTTAACACATAAATCTTTGATTAAACCCAAACATTTGACTCTACTTGAGTCAAAGGAATACAAATCTTTGTATGGTTTAGTAATTTCTAAGCCTAAACTTTCCATTACTACTTTAGGCATTAGATTGTGTGAAGCTCCGGAATCTAACATGGCATTGTGTAGAATTTTATCGTGTATGTTCAAACTGACATAGAAGGGAGGGACTGGTCCTTCTTGATATTTTCCTTCAACCTCTGGGCCAAACAACAGCTCAGGTTTGTCATCTGTCAAGTTTAAGGTGTCATTATCACTTCCTAAGTTCAAAGCTTTTAAAACTTGGTTTTTGTACACATCTTGGGTTACTAGTTCAGCTAGGGGGATGGTAATTTTAATCTTGGCAATTTCCTCCTCAAGGCTGAAAGGAAAAATTGACTTGTTGATATTTACATATGTTTTTTCAATTAAATTATTTTCAGCAATTTTACTTTGCTGAACCTTGTTTGGGCTAGTATTTGGGATGGTTTTATTGGGACCACTAGCTGAAGTGCTAGGGGTACTCTGTTCAACATTTGGCTGGACAACTTTGTCTTTGTTTGAGTCTGTTTTCTTGGCCGAAATGTTGATTTTTTCTACTGTCTTTTTGGACTGATTTTCCATGTTCTCTTTGACAGCAATGCTAGTATTCTTATTTTTCGAATTATCTACACTTCCCTTGCTCCTAAGATCATACTGTTTATGCACTTCCATGATTGCATTTTCAAAACCCAATCTATAGTCATCAGAATCTTCATAAGTGTTTGTATTCTGATCTTTTGAGAAGAAACCTTGTTCTTCCTCGGTGAGGAAAACTTCATCCCCACTGTCTGATCCATTCAAGTTTACATGTGATTCTTCCAACCTTTCCAACTCCCTGTCTTCCTCATATTGATCTACATAGTTCTGTTGAAAGGGAGGTCTGATTTGTTGGTCACATTCTTTTTGTTCATCCTGATTGTTATCTTTTCTATAATTCTGATTTCTGTTTCTGTTTTGATTGTTTTGAAGTGCAGTCTGGTTTTGATTTGCTTGTGCTTTCTTAATTATGCTCATCTCTTTCATCATTTCTTCCAACATTCTCTCCATTTTTGAGCCTGAAGTAGAGGGAGGGGATTCCTCTCTGAAAGATACTCTCTTCTCAGTTTTCATTCTTGCTCTCTTTTCTATTAAGTTTACTTCCACAGAAAGGGCACCTCTTTGCATATCTTCCAAAGTTGCAAAAACTCTCTCTCTGAGTGAATATGTCATGTCTGGGTCAAACCCTTAGGAAATTTGTTTAAAGCTGAGCCCTGAGGAGGTTTTAGTTCAGGGGAAAGCGTGTTATACACGCTGTTAAATCTGGTACAATAAGCTTGTACACTTTCCCCAGGGTTCCTATGGAGATTGTTATAATCAGCAAGGACTTGGAGAGGATTTTTTCTCACTTCCTACTTGTTTAAGAATGTTTGATGGAAGCCTTGGAGGTCATTTATACTACGGGGGGCTAAACCTTTAAACCATTTTCTTACTTCTCCCCCTAAGCTCTGAGCAAACAGTCCGAGTTTGATAGAATCATCATCGATTTCATTTCGATCAAAATAGTCATTCATCTTATCCACATGTTGTGATGCAGTTGTAGCATTATTAGCATCATATAATGGAATTTTGGACTGATAGTCCTGTGGAAGATTGACTAGTGGTATATTAAGGGCTAAGGGAGCATACCATGCTGCCATGATATGTGGTGGGCGTGGATTAACAAGGGGGGAATTTGGCTGGAGTGGAGTGGTTTGAACAGTGGCTGAATGGTGTATAGAAGTGGATGGAATAGTAGCAGATTGCTGAGCTGATTTTGGATGAGAGACACCTAGGTTAAAAAGAAAATGTGGATCAGGAGGTGTTGATTCTCTATCAGGATGTTCACTTGTTTCCGGGGATGAAAGTGAAGACTCAGAATCTATCTGAATTATATCATCAAATGACCTAGTTCTAAATGGGTTTACTAAGTCAGCTTGTGATTGTTGTAGAGCTAAAAGATTTTCAGGGACTGAATTAGCTCTCAAGGGTGATTTGAAAACAGTTGAAAATTTAACCTTAGGAGACTTCCAAAGGATACTTTCTGGGTCATCAACTATCTCAGGTGGATCGGGGTTAGGGTGGGCTCTAGTATAAATCTTCCTAGAAGCCACTATGTTGTAATTTTGAGATCCAAATAACAGGAAAATTTCAACCAAGTATGACAATATTTGAGAGGTTAACTGATCTGTTTACACAAATTTTGATCTTACAATCCTCTAACTGGATTAGGAAACTGTTATAACGGTAAGGGTTCTTTCCAGTGGAGTCTTTAAGGTCTGCTCAGGATTATGGAGTCGCCAGGTGGAAGTTTTAGCTCCTAAGGGGGTAAAAGGTTTTATGGTCCACCACGATGTTTATTATGAAGCCAAACTTGAAATATTTTGGGTTTTTCTGAGTTTATTTTGTTTTTATAGGTTAAGAGAGTGTTCTAAGTCTGATTTTTCACTTAGCTAAGGTGTTCAAACAAACAGAGTTGCTCTTATGGCTTGGTAACTGGTTCCTTCAAGGTTCGATAAGGATTTAAAGGAATCCTAAGGGTTACTTAGTTTGTCACTGATTCAAAGAGTCCTATCATGATTGCCATTATGTTAGGCAGTGCTTGAAGAAAGTTACTTATGTTATACTGAACCTAAAGTTGAAGAAAAGGTTTTGAAAACCTCTAATTCTCAGCAGGTCCCACCGTGATCGCCATTATGTTGGGGGTCCCGTGTTTTGACAGTTTGGCAAATCAAAAGACAAGGCAACATCAGAACCAATCTTTAGAGTTCCAGGATCTAGTCCTCCTGTTCTCAGAGAGGGATCTCTCAAATATTTGTTTGCAAAGGTTTATCTTGTTTGCTTTGGTTATGGATTTTAGACTAGTTATTACATGCATATGTTTGTTT
>JAXQQM020062719.1:0-55411 GCA_034641835.2 Pinus albicaulis
TCAAAATCCAACCTTTGCTTATTACAAATAAAACAATATACAAACTAAATCTCTCCTAAACTGTTACAATAATTATGGAATAAATTCCTGAATCAATAACTAAAAATAAAATAATATCTCTAATTTATTTGTTGGAAACATTGAACTATTTTCAAGTATCATGCATTGAAATCTAAAATTGGTTCACTATATGCTAGAAATCTACATAATGATCCTCAATCTGTTGATATTTTGATATAATCTACTCATATATTTTCCAATTGCCAACTATGCCATGTAAATATGGAATTGGTTAAATAGTGCTAATATTTTTCCTTTGAATCTTGGGCTACTGATTTTTCCTTTACCAAAAGTAGTGAATAAAATCTCATGTTAATGCCTTCAAAACTGGAGTCGTTATCTGTATTCCCTTTGGCTTTTATTTTCTTCCATTTTTCTAATGTGCGGACAAGTTCTCTTCTTTGAATTTGTGATAGGCAAAGTTTTTAAAAAATAAAGTATCTTGAAAAAATCCATGTGACTAGCTTAATAATTAAGAATTGAGTTTTTATTCCTTTTCCTAATTATGTAAACTACCATAGCTCTCTTTATTTACCACACTTTGTCCTCGGAATTTGAAGGAACTATGACCTTCTTAATAAACACCTTGTTGGATTCCATTACAAGAAAAGTCTCATAAATTTCTTTTCTTCATCTCAAACGAAGTTAGAAATAGAAATAATTTCCTTATTATTCCATATTTTGAACATTGCAACAATATCCTCATCAATAAGATAAATAAAATCTTCCTCATCAAAAAATTGTTGTCTTCTTTCAAAATTTCTTTCTATAAGGGCATGATTGTTGGATTTACTTGACACTTGATCATTGATTCCTGTAACAATTTTTGAAGCAAGCCTCGAGCTAGCAGATTTTTTTTTAATTTGCCAAAGGAAAATGATTCCCAAGCTTCTAAAACAATCTAAAATGGATTTGAAAACTGGGAATTTATTCCATTCCATCAAAATTGAACAATGGTCAATTGTTACAAGGAATCTTGTCATTCTGTATTTTCCTATTTATTCGGTGTTAACTTCTTGTCGCTTTTGCAAACACTTTGTCTCTAGTTCAATTGAAAATGATAAAAGGAAAAAATAACTCCCTTACTTAAAAAAATTTCATAATTGAGATGTCTATACAACATATGAACATGCATTCCTGGGTTTTTGTTGACAAATTGTATGTAGATCTTTCCCCATGAAACCCTTCATAATCAGACATAAAAACTTGTATGTCTCAGGGATTAATGAAAACCTTGATTTCCTCTGCCTCCAATTTCTATCATAAGAATTTGAATGAATACTACTCATGTTCAAACAAGCTTCCAGAAAAATAATCCTTGATTGCTTCAAATGTTGGCTTAATCTAAAACTGCCATAATTGCAAAGATATATGTTACAAGTATATTTGAAAAGTTGTACAACTTTAATGATGTATGATATTTCACGTTGATCGAGAACTGTAGGTTTCCTGTAGCCAAAGTAGCTGCTAATAAAAACTAAGGGCATGGAAATTCTGAACCATAAAATACCATAGCAAACATAGTCCCAAAAGGTACAGCACCAAAAAATTTCTCATTTCCAGATCAATGCATTCAGTACAAAGAAAATGCAGAAAACGATTCCAGGAAACATGAAAATAGTGTTTAGTGAGATTTTCTTTCATTACAAAAATTGAATGTATACCCTTCAGATATTTGAGGAAATCTCCAAAAATTCTCAGAATCTGCCAAAAATTCCTGCATTGCACCTATTTGATGCCATTTTGCAGAAAACCCATGTTCCATATTTTTGAAAGTTGACTTCAATTGCCCAGAAATGGAGCCATAAATTCATTGTTTATAAATTCCCATGAATTTTTGATCCACTATTGATCATATAAATAAAACCTGCTTCCGATTTACAATTTGATTCCATAGTTTGCTTCTTTGAATTGGATCCAACCCTGTACTAGACTCATCCATATACACAACCTTAGAATCTCCACTTAGGGAAATGGAAACACTAAGTCTTATCTTAATGACACCACTGTATTTTCCCAACATCTTGAAACACTCTCTTCATGGTACAAGTGACAAACCATGAATTGCATACTTCTCAGAATTACCATTCTGACCTGAATACACCTTACTTATTTTTGAATAATAACTACTACTATGTTCCTCTTTATCAAGACTTGATACTTTCTCCTCGCCTTTGCACCTCTTATTAAATATTTCAATATTATGATTGTTCTTTTGAGCTTCACAAACTGGAAATGAGTATTATAGTCTCTGAAAGCTTTTTGCACTCTAATAATTTCACGAAGTGTTCGAACACAAATATCTTCCAGTTTGGAAATCTGTCATGTTCGAAAAAAACAACTTTGTGAAACCAATTTGGTACATCTCAGGCAGGATATTAAATAGGTGAAGGATTTCCATTAAGACACTAAGTGCATCTTGGCCAACATTGTTCAAAAATAACAAGAACAGAGATGGCTCCTGCAAAGCGCAAATAGATGACTGCACCTTAGCCAGAATATATTGCTTAGTGCCATGACCATGATCAAACAAACAATGAAAAATAAAAACATTTTGGAAACGCTTTGGTCTTTGTAGACAATGTGTGCCCAGGTAATGCAAGATGCAGCACAAACCAGGGAAACCTATTATCACCACAAATGTTCAGCTTGATACCCGAATCCAAATTAAAAAAAAAAAAAAAATTAAGGGCACACTCATGGGAGAAGTTTTGGACTTTGGATAATATATTTCAGTTCAGGTGCACACTCCACAGATTAACAGAAAAATGGCTATGTGATTATGCACTTTAAAGGGATTGACCAGGAATGGTGGGAGAACCAGAATCGATACCAAGATTGACAAAAATATGGATCTAACTGAATTCAGATATATCAAGTTTGTTGGTGAGAGGAACCTATACCGTTTTGCAAGTGAGATATTCGAGTGGGATAGCTCGATCGAGATATTCGAACTACTTCCAGCACTCCACAACAACACATTCGAGTGGGATAGCTCGATCGAGATATTCGAACTACTTCCAGCACTCCACAACAACACAACTGGTACAAGACAAGTCCTTGCTCACAGACACCTAGAAGTTTCAATCGATTTGGCTTGATACACCGAATGAAATGAGGTGTCGTTTTTTTGCAGTCACTGCCCTGAAAAGTTTCCCCTAAAACCACTAATGGATTTTTGGGGGTTGCACATGGTATGTGGTTTTCGACTTGGGGATGCCGACATTCACCATAGATTGCCACATAATCAAAGGTGGTTTTGTCAAAACAAGATTTCAGAACCCCCAGTTGTTAAAGCTCAGATGAACTTGGAGTGCCGAATTGGAATATGTACTCTTGATTCACAACAGCCAACATCTGCCATTTAAAACTGAAAAATTTAATCGTTGAATTAAAACAACAATTTTAATTTAAAACTTAAAATTTTATAAAAATATATTTGATGATATATTTTAATAAAATTAAAATCATTATTATTATAACAAAATAATCCGACATCTCGTATTAAACCATTTTGTTCATGACAATTCGCATATGTGTGATAATGTGACCATGAATGATTGGTAAATTTCAAAAAAAAATTGTAATTTTTATTGGTGTCAAAATAAGCTATAACAAAATATATAAATGAAGAAAATGCATAAGTTAACACATAGGTAAATATAAACTCTTTTATATTTTTAAGGGGGGAGTTCAAAAATAAAATGCAGGGGATAGTCTCTTCTTTCAGCTGACAAAGAGGGGAAATGCTAATGGAATTGAAGATAGTTTTCAGACTAAAATTTTCGACAACATTATCAAAGAATCCAGTGGGCATTTTCAAATCATCCAATGGACATCATCAAAGCAGCCAGTGGGCATCGTCAAATTTTCCAGTGGGAAAGCAATTGGGAATATGAAGTTCAAAAAATATGCATTGGGCCTCATCAAAATTTCTTCATTGGACAATAGATTGAGATGTTGATTAAGAGCATTTGTGGACATTATTATGTTCACTTGGATGGTCATTGGACCAAGAAAATGATAGATGGATCCTTTTGCATTTAAGTTTGGAATGTGATGGAGTTTTAAATAAAATTTTAGGGATGTATCATGCTTGCAGTTGATTCATGTTTCTTTTTTCTCTCTCTCCATATTAGAGTTTACAGAATCCAGTTTTGGTAGTCTTTCGGGAAGTTTTTAATTGAGGATTGGCTCATCAATTTTAGCATGAAGACTTGGAGATGATACCAGATTCTTACTTTGGACTTATGATTGACGGGGGGAATGTTAGCCTCACTCTCACATAAAACAATCAATAAGTCCAAATAATGAAAATTATAAAACTTGGATTAATTACTACTTGTCTTTTATATAATGAGTATGTTCCTCAAACTTGGGAGTTTTTTTAGGTCTAGTTGGTTGAAATATTCTCTCCAACTAGTTAGGCTCCTAGATTATTGTGTGGTTGAGATATTCACTCAACCAAAGTGATTGTGTCCAAGACAGATGCACTATCTTGAGAGACTTTCTTGATGTATTAATATTGTATCATTCTCATTATTTTGTAGTGTGTGATAAAACATACATTCAGGATTCATGCCTTTCTTCCATTTTTATGTTCCTTATGATTTTAGTTATTTATTATTTTTCAATATCCTTTACAGTAATGAATGTAAAAATCAACTGGATATGAGACTAACACGTTCCACTCGACCATATATTAGTTGAGCCAAATATCTCTTCAATCACCCTCATGTCATATTCCAAGCATGAATGTGAGAATCAAACTGAAAGAACCAACCAAGGCATCCTGAGGCTAAACCACCTCACCCTTATCAATAGAAATCAAACTTTATTGTAATCAACACCGGATCATTAGGCCAAAACAATGAACATTTCATAACCGACTTTACCATGATCACCACCCGATCACTAGGCCAAAACAAGCATGGATGCCTCCAAATTTCTCCACCTACACTGTGAGGAATTTTCCTATCTCCTAGTCTCTCAAGCTTTACCGCAATCCACATTTTGATCCAGGATTTACTAGGCCCTAAATCGACACATACCCTCCAGGCTTTACCATATATACCAACCCGAGATTACTAGGCTTGATGGAGAGAAAACCACCTCTAGACTTTATCATATATCCCACCATTCATTAGTTGAGGATTCCTAGGCCCACTGAGGCAACACACTACTTGAATTTACAACAATCCATAGTCTGGTTCAGGGGTTACTGGGCCATGTGTTCTATCATTTCAGATATCCACCTCAGTCAGCTTTGAATCCATCCAAAAATCTAGCTCAATCAAAACATAAGAACTCCACCACACCATGGCTATTCGGAAATCACAATGCTAGGATGAAAACACTGTCACACGTGGAAAAACCCATGCCATGTCAAAAAATAACCACATGAAATACCATGCATGCCAAATCTACCAAGGAAATCCCACATGCAAATCGATTCTTACAAAGAATCATATTGTAATTGCTTGATCATACTCTTCCTTGCTTTCTCCTTCCTTCCTCTCGCCTTCTTTTCCCTTCTCGGTCCAATACCAAAATGCTCCAAGAAAACTCTAACTGTCCAAGAGTGAGAGACAGAGAGAGAATAATGAAAGAGCTCCAAAACTGAACTAAAAAAAGGTACCAACTGATCCTCAGAAGTCTTTTTATTGATGAGGCCTCTATTTTCTTCATTTTCCATTATTTTCCTTCATTATGTTCCTCACATGAAACCTGTGACCTTTCACCTCTCTTTTCTCCTAATTTCCATTATTTTCATAAATAAATGTGCCAAAAATTCCATTTTTCCTTTCCAAATCCTTTGCCTTTGCCAATTTCCTTAGCCATAATAAACCAAATGAACTCCTGCTAGGATGTTTTTCCCAACATAAAGCTTGGAATAAGTGTCCCATCAACTGTGGTTATTATTTTTTTAACTTTTATTACATTAACTTTCACCAGGGCTATTACAGAACCCTCCCCCTTGTGGGAAACCATCCTTGGTTCTCAACCACACATATACCTCAGCAAAACCACTCAAAAGAAAACATTCTTCCCGTGGAGCTTTATATCATAGCTCGATGTAGTATTTACAATAATCACCCTGCTGAAAAACAAACCATCATGACAACATAAAAACATGAAAACTATAATGAAATGACATCCATACCTCTTATTGGAGATTTATAACATAGTTCATGGTGGTATTTACATCCATATACATATGTACATATACCCTAACATCACATCAAAAATTCATCAAAACATATGCCAAACATATACCAACATCACACCAAAACTGATTTTCCTCAACTGGAAAACAAGGAAGGATACATAGACCAAATCTGATCCACCACCTCCCATGTAGCTTCACCAGGCCTAAAGTGCTTCCATTGAACTTTAACTTGCTCTATTGCTTGGTTTTGGAGTATGAGCACCCTTTTCTGCAATATACACGAAGGCTTTGGTAGAATTCTCCATCTGATTCCAACTGCAATACAGACCAGTCAATCACATGATCAACATCCTTAACATACTTCTTAAGTAATGATATATGAAAAACATCATGGAATTTCACTATGGTAGGAATTTCAATTCAATAGCCCACTAGTCTGATCCTCTCAATGATCTTGAAGGGTCCACAAAACCAAGCTTCCAGCTTGGCACATGATCCAATATGTAAGGAGATATTATTGGGCTTTATGCGCAAGTAAACTTGTTCCCAAAGTAGAAACTCCTTAAACAACCTATTCCGATCTGCATAAATCTTCTGCCTATTCAGCGCTGCTTTCAATTTCTTCTTGATCACCTGCATTTCATGTTCCATTTCTGCCAATATGTCTAGTCCAATCATACCTTGTTAACCGAATTAATCCAATTGATGGGACTATTGCAACTATGCCCATACATTGCCTCAAATGGACTCATCCTCAATGATTCCTGGTACCCATTGTTATATGTGAACTCTACCAGCATAAGGTACTCTTCCCACTTTTGTTGTCGATGCATCACATACATCCTCAACATTTCCTCTAAGATCCTTTTGACCCTCTTAGTATGTCCATATTTCTGTGTATGATAAGTTGTAGTGAAGCCCAACTTGGTGCCCAAACCTGCAAAAAACTCCCAAAACATGGAAGTGAACTTTGAATCCTTATCTAACACAATCTTCTTTGGAACACCATCCAATCTGACGACACCTCTGATGAACACATATACCACATTGCTATCTGAGTATGTAGTCTTCACTAGAATGAAGTGTGCAACCTTTTTCAACTTGTCTATAACCACCATGATTGAATCATGTTGTCTAGCCGTCCTAGGAAAACCTGTGATGAAATCCATGGAAATGACCTCCATTTCCACTATGGAATCACAATCGGTTGTATAAATTCACGTGGGTTCTTACACTCTTCCTTAACCATCCGATAATCCAAATACCTAGCTACAAAATCTGCCACATTCTTCTTTAGATTTACCCAATAATAGAAACTCTTCATTACATTCAATTTCTTCTGATATCCTAAGTGACCCGAATATGGTTTCGCATGAAACTCCCTCAATATCACCTTTTTGAGCTAACTGTTGTCTAACACATATATCCTTTCTCTAAATCTGACCAATCCATCTATCATGAGACTATAGTCCAAAGCTTGTACACCTGTACTTGTACATGTACCTTGTTGAGGCATAAAAGGTATCTTTTAAACACCTAATTATCCTACATTAATTATCAATCCGGGAGCGAATTTTTATTTCAAGAGTGTACTTTTTCTGAGACTGCAATTAGCTAAGAGTAATGCTATAAAATATGTAGTAAAATATTCTAGATACAAGAGTAAATTGATGCTTGTAAATAAATCTAATTACAGTAACATGAATGAAGATACTCTGAAATCTTAACTACTCACTCTGCAAAACATCAATCAGGGATGCAGTAGCAATAGCTTATTCCCTTAGAAATCGATGCAACTGAAATCACAAGTGAGACAAGGCAATCAATCTAGGAACTTGGAAGCAGTAACCAATGTCCTCTACAGTTGATGGTCCTGTGCTTTAAGCAATAAAAATGAAATCGAACTTGAACTACTTGCTGATGAAAATAACTAAGAAAAACTTCTTCTAATAGCAAGAATTGGAAAGGAACAACAATTCGTAATTTCTATGTGTACACAAAAACTGTAAAAAATCTCTCTGCTAATCTGAACCTATGAATCAGAAATGAACAACAAACAATAATGGAACAACAAACATTAATTGAATAGCAAATATAAACTTTAACGCAATCAGGCAACAAATCTTCTTAAACTCCAACCCTGTCGATAGCCAACACTATGAAACAATCAATCGGAATGAACCATAAACCAATGGAACAACAACCAGAATTAAGTATAGAACAACAAAGCCTTATAAAAGATAGCAAGATGAATAAGACAATAAATATGATCCTTGCTAAGATAGAATAGCAGTGAAATTCATTAACGCACACAACAAACTAGAACTCTGTTCAACAGTAATCAAATAACTCTGTAATCGTAATGAATCTAAACGCAATTATCACACGATAGTAAGAAAAGGATAGAAATACAAACAATAGAGTAATTCCACCATCAAGCATAAATTATTACAGAGATCACTCTCTAAAGCCGAGAGTCAATAAAATGTAATATTACAAAAGAAATGTTTTGAATCCAAGGATCTCCTCCCAATCACTAAAGGCGTTGCCTTATATAATAGACTCTGACAGACAAGACAAGGAATAAGATGAGGTTTGAATAGCGATCTCTCATGATCGAAGGATCCTGAGGGATTCGCTTCCCTTCTTTTAGTTGTCACATGATTTACTTTGACCGAAGTCGAGCTATCCCCTGCCTTTTCTTAGCGATGCGTTTGGATTTCCTTGTCCTTGGCAGGATTTGGTCTAATGCTGGAGGAACAACAGTTGCATTTATCTTAGCCTCACCTCTGATATAGTTGTTCACCTCGCCTAATTCTTGTTTTTAGAAATAAAAATAAATTCTTAGTCATCTTTTTACAATAAACATAAATCTTCACAATTCTACCATAATTCTTGTAACAAATCATCTTTCTAAGGTAAAAAGAATTATGTTTAAAGTAAAAGAATGAGAAAACACATAGTGAATTCATACCTTTTCCACTGCTCAACATACCCCCCTACTTACCCTTTTTCATGTCCTCATGCAAACTATAGTTCACATGCAGAGCAGTTAAAGAATAAGTTGGAGAAGGTTTTTCGTCAAAAGGCCTAAAACCATGCATTGCAGCTAATGCTTCGAAGACATTCTCTGTCTATCCTTTAGGTATTTCATAAACGGCTTTGTAATCTGTAGCAGGATATCATGCAATGAGGCTTCGAAACCTACACCCTAGCCAGAATGGTTCTTCCCTCAAAATGAGGTTGCTATAGGAAACCAAGCGGTCTGCAGCTAATCCAAAGTTTTTATAGTTATTTTGAGCATTCCAATTGGAAATTCCCCATCGGACCTTAGCTGCTATGTAAGACTAGTTTCTAATAGATAGGAAATAGTCTATCCCATTCAAGAAAATTGATTTATGGACAGGCCCTAATGCTTGGATAACACCTTCCTTTGTCCTCAAATTCTTCTGCTTAGCCCATAATTGTAATGGGTGCTTAGGTTCACTCCTAACCCACAAATCTAATTCATTTTCCTGCCTTTGAAAAACATTATAGGCTTTAAGCCATTTTAACTGATTAACAGCAAAGGAAATAAACGTCTGGTATTGGTTATCACCCACAAAAGGGCTAGGATTTGTCTCACTATCATTTTCCAATATGAGATTATGCAAATAAAACTCACATAAGAGACGCAGTACCTTCACCCCATAGATTTTGCAGCATGTTACAAAATCATCTATATTTTTTAACTCTATAGATTTTCCTGCCCTAACTGCCTTAATCTTTAGCTGTGAATATCTTTCTAATAAAAATAAAGCATAATTCTTGGCAGGGCATCTACAAGCTAAGACATTGGTGTACAATGAGTAGAGAGTGTCCATTCGATTTTGGGCTAATTTTAATTGATTCATTACCTTTTCAGCCTTCTCCTCTGCCTTTCAACACTTCTCATGGGCTTCAGCCTCTGCTTCATGGATGATCTTCATCTGCTGCTGCAACTCCTGATATATTCTCCTAGGGACAGTGTCTTCTTCCAGTTTTTCCCTTTCCAGTCGAGCCTGTGCCAACTCCTCTTGGAGTCTGGCTAATGTAGGGTCACTAAGAGTATTCTGAATACTAGCTTGCATATTTTCACTTGAAGTGGGTCCCTCTGGAACAACTTCTTCTAGAACAGCTGCTTGTTGTTCCATATCTCCATGATTAGGCTCAGCCCTAGTTTCTGCAACTTGGGGGTTCATTTTAGTGGCCAATTTCCTCTTTTTCGAGGCTCGCTTGGTGACTATGTTTCTTCTCTTTGGGGTTCGCTTGGGAATTTGTTTCATTCTAAGAACCCTAATGGTTTTCTTAAGTTGTTCCACGATTCTCTGAAGCTTCATTCTTTCCCTCCGAATTTTTTCAATCTTAATTACTTTCTTCCTTTTTCTTAATGGAGTGGTTGTTCCTTTTTCTGGACCTACTTGCTCAACAGGGTTTTGGTCCTCATCAGTCGTGCCTTCAGTTGGGTTCTCTTCTCTGTTTTCTTCTTGGGGTCCTTCCTCAATGTTCATATGCCCTTGGCTAAATTCCACAAGAGTTATACCCTCAATTGACTCTGCAATCCCCTAAGAATATTCAGGTTGGGATACTGCTTCAGTGTTCTCATTTTCTTGTTCATGCTTCTCAGGGGAAGCAACCCCAGCTGGTTCCAACATTTCGTTAGGGTTTTCTGTTTCATCCAGCATTTCTTCAGCCATTTCTTTGTTGATAACAGAGTGCTCCTGCAATTTGTTGATATCAATATTAAGGTCCAGAGGGCTATGAGGCTGCACATAGTCACTCATATTGACCAGAATTTGGGCCAATTGGTCTTCTTGCAAAGGGCTTCATGGTGAACTTGTAGTAGTGTTTTTGGGAGGCTCTGTTCCTTCACTTTCACTGCTGTGATTATCTTTGTCCTCCTCACAGGTATGGTAGCTACCTTCTTCCTCATCAGAGTAGAGAATTTCTCCCTCAATTTCCTCTTCTTCATTATTTCCTTCTTCTACACTAGTTTGTTTCTCACCACTGGTGTGGTGGCTCATTTCTTCTTCCTCATCAGTACGAGGACTCCCTCCTTCCAATTGTGGAGGTTATTCATCCTCCGAGTTGGGAAATTCCAAGGGCTGTCTACTACTACCCGGAAGGCCCTCTATCATTCCCCTACTTCTTTTTGAATGGGAGGACTGTCTACAATTTGATGGCTCAGCTGATAAAATATCCATTCTCTTTCGTTTTGGGGCAGGTAAGGCTAATCCTCCATTAATCGAAAATATCAAATCTTCCCAATTGGTCTTCTGTTGGGTGAGACTACGACTCACTATTAATATGATTAGGAAATGGTGGCTTACCACCATGTCTGTGTGCCGAGCTTTTCTTATACTACGGGCAACATCATGCAGTAAGGAATTTAAAAATGCAAGCAAATTTACAGTACATTTCTGCTTTAATACTGCCAATAACTTAAGGTGGCAGGATCTTACCACGTCTTTCCTTCCATTGCATGTTATATAGGCCTGCACTATCTTGGCCAATTCCGTCCATGGTTCTCCCAATGATGCCGACTGAACTCCTTTTCCTTTGACGACCAATGTCTGTCCGTCATCCTGGAAAATATTCATGGCTTCCTGAAGCCTGAACTTTTTCTGAGTCCATATGGTTCCTTGCGCTGGTAGACTAGACACCTCTGCAATTATTTCATCTGTTATGGCTATCTGTCTTCCTCTAACCATGGAGTATCCTTCCTGCAAATTCTGTAAAAAATTGGTAGCCACTGTTTCATGGGGTTGTTGCAGCCTCGTGAAATATGTAATCCATCCCAATTTTTCTAGAATCTCTCATGCAGCATCAGAAACAACTAGCACATGCGGCTCACTACGAATTGGTCATCCTCCCATCTTCTCTGCACATTGTTACTTCTTTCCAAACACACAGTGATGTAATATAACAACACAGCACGGTGAATTGGAATAATATCGTTAAGTTTTTTTTATTCCCTAGAATGTAGGGATTTTATTCGCATACAGGTAAAAAAATATAGGGATTTGATCTGCATGCAGTGATTAATAGACATCCGCACCCCCCGTGGAGGATGATAGGTCATCCTCGACCGTCAATTAAGAGAGGAAAGTACTACACAAAAATTTTACAATAGGAAAAAGCATGCATACTTATGATACAATCAATCAAATTATGGCATTTACTGAAATCGATGCGTGTGATAAATCGTAAATACATATAGAAAAATTTGTAATGATTTAAGGATAAGGAGAAGGGACGGCTAAGATGAACATAAGTACAAATGCGTTTATTACCCACTCAAACTAATGTGATTGATTTATAATGATTTTCATGTATAATAGGTTCGAAATCAAGGGTTGAGGATTCATACTTTCTTTTGATATTTAGATAGAGATATAGGAGAAAGTGTTTAATATTACTATTGATGTGTACAAATGTAACTCCAATACCATCAACAGAGATTTGTTGCCCACAGGTGTCCATAACCTTGACAAAGTTGCTTTTTCACCCTTGGAACCATTGTCCTTTATTTATGCCTAGGAAGTGCTATTAAATGTCATAACGGAGGCCATTGTGTTGGCTTGGGGACCAGATGAATCACAATGCCATTCACTGGGAAGAAGTAAAAAGTGGACAGGTCGGCTCGTGATGAGACCTCCTGTTCCAAAGACTTTTTAATTTTTTTCTTTCAATTGTCCATTGGACCATATCCCTGGTGTGGTGTCCATGATGGGAATGCCACTTCACTTGCTTCCTTATGATCATGGTAGGCTGGCTCTTGATGAGACCCCCTATCCTCCATCTACCATATCATAAAATTATTAGTGAAATATATAAATATTTTTTTCTTTTTCATATAGAACTTTCCTACTTATATATAAAGGATGGCGTGACACTCCTTAAGAGTAGGGATGATGGAAGAAGTCTAAACATCTCAATAGAAAAGAATATGCCCTTATTCCTACTCCATGAGTAAAAATCAAAGAAAGTTATAAAAATTGGGGAAGAACCAACATGATAAGGATAATCAATCATATTAATTCTAGTGATAGTAAGAAAACAAAGTCATGTTATTGATTATGTCGCTTTTTCCTTTTTCTTATCATTACCAAACAATTTTCTTAAAAATGCCGATTTATTTTGATTTGCTGATTCCAGTAAGCTTTAATTTGTATGATTTTGTGTAAATAGTATGTTTGCCTTTAGAAGAGTCATCAGAAATCCTCAAAATGCTGGTCTAAAACAAAAAATAATCCACTCAAAATGTGATGTTCCTTTAGAAAGGAACAACAGAAACAATCAGCGGAAATGTTGTTCCTTTCGAAAGGAACAACAAAAAGAATCTGCAAAACTGATGTTCCTTTCGAAAGGAACAACAAAACAATCTGTGAAACATTGAAAATAAATAGCACAACTGTCGTTCCTTTCAAAAGGAACAACGAAAACATTCTCAGCAAAGCTGTTGTCCCTTTCGAAAGGAACAACAAAAATTTTGTTCCTTTAGAAAGGAACAACAAAAACTCAAAATAAGCGAAATAAACAGAATTTAAGAAAATAGAATTCCATAAAACAAGCAAACAAAATAAATGAACAATATTTATGTACAAATTTTAAATAAAAGAAACGATTTAATGAATGGGTGCCGAGGAGTCATTATCCCCTTCAGCCAGAATTTTCATGGTAGAATCTTCCCGTAATTGTTGGTAGAAGGATTCTCAAGTAAGCGGTTTATGGTATAATTGTACTCGATGACCATTTACTTTGAAGGAATGTCCAGATCTATCAATGGTGGTTAATGTAATGGTGCCATTATCATGCACTTTTTGTATTTTGTAAGGTCTGACCCATCGTGTCTGGAGTTTCCCTAGAAAATCCTGAAACCTAGAATCATATAGGAGTGCCGAGTCTCCTTCGTGGAAGATATTTTCTTTGATAAGGGTGTCATGCCATTTTTCTCTCTGCTGTTGAATTAACACAGTGCGTTGAAGAGAAGAGAGCCTAATTTCATCTAATTCATTAATTTGCTACAATATTTTGGCCTGGGCTTCATTTAAATCTAGACCCACCTTTTGGGTTGTTCTTAATGTCTGAATTTCAAACTCTATTGGAAAGATGAGCTCTTTTCCAAATACCAATTGATATGGTGAATATCTCGTAGTGGCTCTCCATGTTGTTCTGTATGCCCACAATGCTTCTGGAAATCTGTAGGCCCAGTCACGTCTGTGTGAGGCAACAGTTTTTGTCAATATGGATTCGATCACTTTATTCGTGCTCTCTACTTGGCTGTTTGCCTATGGGTGGTATGGGGTTGTAATCTTGTGCTGAATGTGGTAATTCTGTAATGTTTCAGCTAGTTTATTACCTACAAACTACGGTCCTCCATATGTGATTATGTCCCTCAGGAGTCCATATCGCACAAAGATTTGGAAAAGAAATTGTATTACAGAGTCCTCTGTAGCTTTTGAAAGTGCCTCTGCTTGAACCCATTTAGTGACATACTCGGTTGCAACTAGGATATATGTTTTTTGGTTTGATGGGGGGCTAATAGGGCCAACAAAATCGAGCACCCAACGTTCAAATGGTTCAATTACTAGTTGAGGGTTCAAAGGCATTTCATCAGACTGCCCAGGGCGACCTACCCTCTGGCAGCTATCATAGGCCTACACAAATTTTTTTGCATATTTAAAAATGGTAGGCCAATAATATCCTGTCTGTAAAACCTTATGGGTGGTTCTACGATCTGCAAAATTTCCGCCACATGGCCCATCATGGCATGCTTTCAAAATATCAAATACCTCTTCCTCTCGGACGCATCTCCTAATTTTCATATCTGACATTGTATGAAACAGGCAGCCCCCAATCCAAGAGAGTCGGGTACTATGCTATATTATCTGCTTTCGTTCATTAAGGGTTAGATGTTTAGGTAATTTACATATTACCAAATAATTTGCTATATCAACATACCATGGGGTTCTAACAGTAACAACGAACAAATGTTCATATGGGAAGTGGTATTCAACTGCTTTTATATCTGTTGGCTTTGGAATTCTTGACAGAAAATCAGCTATAGGGTTCTCTTTTCCAGGTCGATCTTTAATTGTAATGTCGAATTCCTGCAATAAAATCAACCATCTTGTCACTCTTCCATTTGTAACAGGTTTATTTGCTAAAAAATTAATGGAAAAGTGATCGGTATATAGTACTACAAGATACTCAGTTATATAATGTCTAAACTTATTTACAGCATGTACTACAGCTAAAAATTCCTTCTCAGTCGCAGTATAGTTTAGTTCAGCAGGAAATAGATTTTTGCTAATATAATAGATTGCATATGGTTTTTTATATTCCTCCTGCCCAAGCACTGCTCCAATCGTTGTTTCTAAGGCATCAGATGAAATTTGGAATGAAAAATTCCAATTTGGGCCCCTCAGCATTGGGGCTGTTGAGACAAGATTTTTCAGATCGTTGAAGGCATTGTCACATTTATCCGTCCAAATAAAATCAACATTCCCAGTTAGTGCATACAAAGGTGCAGCTATTCGAGAATAATGTTCTATAAATCTCCTATAATAACCAGAAAATCCAAGAAAGCTACATACCTCTGTTTGTGTGGTGGGTGTGGGTATTAACAAAATTATCTGAATTTTAGCTGGATCCACCTAAATTCCAGCTGCTGAAATATAGTGCCCTAAGATAACTCCTTTAGTCATCATCATATGACACTTTTCATGGCTTAAACAAAGCCTAGTGTCAATATATCTTTGCAACACCTTTTCTAAATTTTCTAATGCTGGCTCAAAATCATCTCCAATAGGTGTGAAGTCATCCATATATATTTCGAGTCCTTCATTTATTAAATCTGAAAAGATGATGAGAATGGCCCTTTGAAATGTAGCAAGGGCATTGCACAGGCCAAAGGGTAAGACTCGGTAACCAAATTTCCCCCAACGACAGGTAAAAGTAGTTTTGTCTTGTTCTTCAGGGGCAATCTAGATTTGATTGTACCCACTGAAGCCATTGAGGAAAGAAAAGAATTTCTTTCCTGCCA
This sequence comes from Pinus albicaulis, assembly GCA_034641835.2. Classification (NCBI taxonomy): domain Eukaryota; kingdom Viridiplantae; phylum Streptophyta; class Pinopsida; order Pinales; family Pinaceae; genus Pinus; species Pinus albicaulis. The sequence continues at coordinate 16,296 of JAXQQM020062719.1, forward strand.
ATGTGTCTAATACCTGGTCAATGAAAGGAAGGGGAAAGTGGTCTTTCTGGGTTGCCTTTTTAAGTTCTCAGTAATCTACACATATTCTCCACTTCCCGTTCTTCTTTGGTACCACTACTAATGGAGAGACCCACTTGCTATAAGATATTGGGTAAATGAAGTTGACATCCAATAGTTTCTGTAATTCAGCTTTCAAAATATCTTTAAGGTGAGGGTTTAGTCTTCTTTGGGGTTAGCGAATGGGTCTGACATATTTTTCGGTATAAATGTGGTGTGTGCATAATTGGGGGTCAATTCCCTTCATGTCTGGGTAATCCCATGAAAAGGCTACTTTGTATTTCCATAGTAATTGGACCAGCTTCTCTTCTTGTTCAACAATCAGATTTTTGTTAATGTTTAGAGGTTTTCCCGGCTCAATTTATACAATCTTACTATTGTACACAGAAGTAGTAGCTATTACTTGATCAGGGATATCTTTCAGAGGATCTTCTTCTTCTTTATTATCAAATGCTGCCTTGATCATGTGACATTGTAGATGGGATCTGATTTGTGGTTTATTAATAAAACTATTAATGATATCATCCTTTGTTTGGTCTTTAAAATCAAGGGCATCTTCTACATTTAGAGGTGATCTCATATTTTCCATAAGATATGATACAAGTTGTTTTCTTGTTTTGATTATTGATAGGCTTGGTTGGGCTGGGGGATATAAAGCTAAATTATTGACATAGTTTCCCCTTGTTATTGTCATGTTGCCTTGTTGGAATCCAATATAGGCATCGACAGTTTCCAACCAAGGTCTACCTAGGATTAACGGGTGTCCATCTAGCCGGTTCTTTGGGTTGATAACCAGGAAGTCAGCAGGGTATTCCCAAGAATATACGGATACCATTACATCTTGTAGTGTACCTTCTGGCTTGACTACCGATCGTTCAGCTAGCTCTAATATGGTTGTTGTTGGTTCCAGTGATGTAATGCCAAGTTTTTGACAGGTGTTGGTTGTTAAGATATTGATTGCAGCTCCCAAATCAACTAAGGCATTTGGGAACAATTTCCCATTGATTTGCATCGTCACTATAGGATTTCCTGGGTCTTCATATTTTACAGGCGTTTCCATTCTTGATAATAAGTCAGATAGAGTACCGACTATTTGGACAGTTGGGTTGGTGGTTGTTCTCCTCTTTGGCTTCTTTATACACAGTTCCTTAATGGTTTTTGCATAAATATGGATGTCTTGGATAGCTTGGAGGAGAGGGATTTTTATACACAAATTTTTTAATTCTCCCAGAAGATCAAAATCAGGATGTTTTAATGGGCGCGATATGATTAATCGTTCTGGGAATGGTGGAGAAGAGGTTGTTGCTTGTTGTTGATTTTGTTGTTGAACCACCTTCTCTTTTTGTAATGTTTGTTCTACAGGTAACAGATCTTCAATATGAAAATTTTTGTTTCTCTCTGTTTCTACTATATGCCCAGACCTTAATTGAAGGTCATTACACTCCCTCAGTTCAGTTTATAATTCTGGTGGTTCCATTATTTGGACAGAATTAACTGGCCTATTTTTTGAGTTTGGGTTGGGCTGGGCTGGGAGTTGTGGTCTTAAGTTGGTCTGGGGGTTTGTATAGGGAGATGGCAGTGTAGGTTGAGAGAGGGGAATTGTTCTAGCTGGTTGATTTGTAGGTCTTTTCTAGTTTGACTGCTAGGCCTGACTCTTTGAAGTAGAGGGGGACCATTGTGTTGGATAAGCATTGTTTTGCCAAAACGGTGGGCAGAAAGGAAAATTTGGGCAATTAGTTGGATTTGTTTGATTTGGCCATGATGATGTAGGGAATGGTTGTTGTGTCCAATTAGGGAAAGGTGGTTGATTTTTCCACATTCCATTATATTGCTGAGCATTTTATTGAGGAGGTTGAAAAGAAGAAAATGGACCAGTTGCCATACCTGATTGTCATGGCTGCCATTGTCGGCACTGATTAAGTAGACATACCACTTCTGATTCTTCTTATGCCTCCTTATAGACTGATTTTAGGTCAGGAAGCGAGGGACATCCTTCTGTGGGGTGGTCTTTCATGCAAATGGTGCAAACTTTGATTACATCCAGTAGGCACTCTTTGTGGCTGTGTTTCTTCCTGCATCTAGGACATAATACTGTCAATTTTTTCTCTGCTTCTTCTTGCTTTTTTTTGGCTTGCATAATGTCGAACTGCATTGTTAGAGTCCCTAGTATATCTATTTTAAAATCTTCTAGCAGGTTGCCAATTTCTGCACGAGTTACACCTTCATTAGAGGTCTTGTTGTCCCTAGTAATCATGTCACGTTCTGCTGATTTTAACCTTGTGTTGCCCCTTGAACTCGTGATACACAAATCAATGATGTTAGCATATCTTTCCTGATATATATCACCTTTTCCCATAATATTCAATGTTTCAACCCATTGATCCTTCATTCTTCTAATTAATGTAGTTTTTAGCACATTATCAGGTAAGGGTAAGGATGCATAAGGAGATCTCTGAAGATTGTATTGAAACCGTTCCACATATTCTTCCAGGGTTTCATTTGGTTTTGCTGTCATTTGGAATGTTTCATCTTTTAGTTCCCGAGACCTGCAATAATCTTGATATTTCTTGAAAAAATTAGCTTTCATCTGATCCCAATCAGTTATGACACCCCCACCTAACCCCATAAACCATCGTAAGGCCGCTCCTTTTAATGTGGAAGGAAATAGTTTTAATTTTTAGGGATCGGTGGTATAGTCATATCCCCTGCATAACACATCGAATTCGAACAGAAATGCATCTGGATCTTCTGATGTTAAGCCATGAAACGTGGGAATATGTTGAAGGGGAATGGCTTTCATAGGTGCATTAATTGCAGTATCTAGTATAGGATATTGCAATGTAGAGGTTTGTTGGGGGGTTTGCTGGTTCTGGTTTTGGTTCTGGGCCGTTTGGTCAAAGATGTGCCAATATCCTTCTGGGCTCTCAAGGGAATTCCTAGGCTGACTAGAAGGAGTATGAATGGCCTCGAAAACACTTCCCTGGTCTGGAACAATAAGTATTCCTTGTTGGCCTACTGTTTGAGGTGATTTAGGACCTTGGTTTTGAACGAGTTTAACAAAACTTCCCTTATCTGGACTGCTTACTGTTTGGACTATTTCAAGAGGGGATTTTAGTTCTTTTGCTTCTCCTGTTTCCCCTTCTCCTTCACGTAGATTACTGGAGTTCCCTTCTCGTGGAGAAATTAGGCAGGGATTCTCAATTTCTTGCGAATCTTGCTCAATTCCCACTATTTGACTATGTATCTCAGCAAAGGCTTCAGATGGTGACTCTGTGGCCTGAAGGGAACTAGTAGGCTGTCTAGAGACAACTTTCCTAGGTCCTACTGATGGCTGAGATTCAGTATTTTTAAGGATTTCATCAATAAAAGTTATTCGCCCAAGGGTCACTGGTCCCTTGGGTTTTTCAGGTTTAGGAGGATTTTTTTTTTGCTTAGCTGGTTTATTCATTCAAGAAAACAAGCTTCATTCCTACCTAAAGAAATAAGCTTACCTAATTCTGCTTTGAAGCGGGCTGCGAACAAGTATGTTCCTTGCCTGGTGCGCAGATTCTTACCTTCCGTCTTTAATACCCAACTCTTCACGAGCAGAAGAAAATCAATTGTGCATCACTCCTTTGAAATGACATACACTCTCCCCGGCAACAACGCCAAAATGTCGAGGCATAAAAGGTATCTTTTAAACACATAATTATCCTACATTAATTATCAATCTGGGAGTGACTTTTTATTTCAAGAGTGTACTCTGTCTGAGACTGCAATTAGCTAAGAGTAATGCTATGAAAGATGTAGTACAATATTCTAGATAAAAGAGTAAATGGATGCTTGTAAAGAAATATAATTACAGTAACATGAATGAAGATACTCTGAAATCTTAACTACTCACTCTGCAAAACATCAATCAGGGATGTAGTAGAAATAACTCATTCCCTTAGAAATCGATGCAACTAAAATCACAACTGAGACAAGGCAATCAATCTGGGAACTTGGAAGAAGTAAACAATGTCCTCTAAAGTTTATGGTCTTGTGCTTTAAGCAATCAAAATGAAATTGAACTTGAACTACTTGCTGATGAAAATAACTAAGAAGAACTTCTTCTAATAGCAAGAATTGGAAAGGAACAATAATTCGTAATTCCTATGTGTACACAGCAACTGTAAACAATCTCTTTGCTAATCTGAACCTACGAATCAGAAATGAACAACAAACAATAATGGAACAACAAACATTAATTGAACAACAAATATAAACTTTAACGCAATCAGGCAAAAAATCTTCTTAAACTCCAACCCTGTCGACAGCCAACACTATGAAATAGTCAATCGGAATGAACCATAAACCAATGGAACAACAACCAGAATTAAGTATAGAACAACAAAGCTTTATAAAAGATAGCAAGATGAATAAGACATTAAATACGATCCTTGCTAAGATAGAATAGCAGTGCAATTCATTAACGCACACAGTAAACCAGAACTCTGTTCAACAGTAATCAAATAACTCTGTAATCGTAATGAATCTAAACTCACACGACATTAAGAAAAGGATAGAAATACAAACAACAGAGTAATTCCACCAGGGTCGGGCCTTAGCACCAGTGAAACACTACTAGGTTACTTCAGAACTTGAAAGATGAAATGAAACACGCCTTTATATTAATCAAGCATAAAGTATTATAGAGAACGCTCTCTAAAGCCGAGAGTCAATAAAACGTAATATTACAAAAGAAATGTTTTGAATCCAAGGATCTCCTCCCAATCACTATAGGCATTGCCTTATATAACAGACTCTGATGGACAAGACAAGGAATAAGATGAGGTTTGAACAGCGATCCCTTAGGATCGAAGGATCCTGAGGGATTCGCTTCCCTTCTTTTAGTTGTCACATGATTTAATTTGACCGAAGCCGAGCTATCCCCTGCCTTTTCTTAGCGATGCGTTCAGATTTCCTTGTCCTTGGCAGGATTTGGTCTAACGTTGGAGGAACAAAAGTTGCATTTATCTTAGCCTTGCCTCTGATATAGCTGTTCACCTCGCCTAATTCCTGTTTTTAGGAATAAAAAGAAATTCTTAGTCATATTTTTACAATAAACATAAATCTTCACAATTCTACCATAATTCTTGTAATAAATCATCTTTCTAAGGTAAAAAGAATTATGTTTAAAGTAAAAGAATGAGAAAACACATAGTGAATTCATACCTTTTACACTGCTCAACATACCTGTACTCTATTTCAACATGTGCACAATATCCATATACCTGTCATCCTACCATCCTACCTATAAGATCCTATTCTGTAAATATATCCCATAGGATCTCATATCTGCTATGTGATTTACCTGCACCCACCTACTGAGATCATATATGACCCTATTCTCCTTTCCCTTGATGTACCTAATCTCGAAGTCAAACTCACTAATCGTGGCCAACCATCTAGCTTTCCTGGCATTCAGATTCAACTAATCAAACAAGTACCTCAACTAAGTGTGATCACTCATCAGTACAAACCTTCTGCCAAGAAGATAGTACCTCCACATCTCCAATGCATTTATGATCACTACTTGCTCAATATCATGTGTCAGGTATTTCCATTCATTTTCATTTAGTTTTCGTGACTCATATAATACCACCTATCCTTTCTGCATTAGAACCCCATAGAGTTCTCTTTTGAAAACATTTGTACATACTACAAACTCATTCAAATATACAATCTTTAACACTGCAGCATGTGTCAACAAATTCTTAAGCTACTCAAATCTAGCCTCACACTCCTCTTCCCAATCAAATATTTTACCTTTCCTCTGCAATAATGTAATAGGAAAAGAAATATGTGTGAAGTTCCTGATGAACCTATTTTAATAACCTTCCAACCCCATGAATGATCTCACCTCATCTACATTTCTAGGAGCTACCCACTCCATGATGGCCCTTATATTTTATGGATCTACTACAATGCCCTCCTTTGAGACAACATGTCCCAAGAAATGTACCTCATTCTGGAAGACTCTGCATTTGTTCAGCTCAACATACTACTGATTCTCTCTCAACGAACTCAACATTGTCGCCAAATGCTCGACATGGTCTTCCTCATTTTTAAAACGTACCAATATGTCATCAATTAACACAATAACAAACTTGTCCAAATAAGGATGCAAGACATTGTTCACCAAACACATAAATTTATATGGGGTATTATTCAAACCAAATGGAGCTACAACAAACTCGTAATGCCCATACCTGTTCCTGAATGCGGTCTTGTAGATATCCTCTTCTTTTATGTGCACCTGATGGTATCATGATCTCGAGTCAATTTAGAGAAAAATTATTCTCCCTTCAACTGATTAAATAAATAATCAACCCTTGGCAAAGGATACTTGTTCTTGATGGTCACTTTGTTTAATTGTCAATGCACAATATGAAAGTACCATCCTTCTTATTCAGAAGAAATATCGGTGTGCCCCATCGCAATACACTTGGATAGATGTATCCTTTTTCAAGCATATATTTCAGCTGCAAATTTAATTCTACCAACTCAGGTGTGCTCATCATGTAAGGTTATTTTGATGTTGGAACTGCTCCTGGTACCAACTCAATAGAAAAGTGTACTTCCCTGTGAGGTGGAAACTCTGAAATATATACTGGAAACACATCTTGAAACTATTGTAGAACTGGGTACCTGCTCAAAAAATATTCATCCTCAACTTCGTTACCTTTGTCACTAGAAATATTATCTACAAAAAATACACACCCTTTCCTGTGACTGTGCTTGGCCTTCATTCTTGTCACCATCCTAACTAATGTGGCTTTTTCTTTCCCTGTAAGACTTTTGGTTCCCCATTTTCATCCAAGCACTCAATTTATTTGTCATAACAATCCACCTTAGTCCTATGAAGGTATAGCATGTCCATACCCAATAGCATATTGTATGATCCAAAGAGAAACATGTTCAAGTGGGATGTTGTAGGCATACCATTTAACTCGAATGAACAAGCTCTTACCCAATGGTGAACTCTATTATTTTTACCTGTATCCAACTACACTAACCAAGATTCTGCATGAATTTCCTTATTCAAACTACACTTATCCACCAAGTCAAAACTAACATAACGATAATTAGATCCAGGGTCAATCAAAATAGAAATAACTTGATCACAAATTTTACCATCCATCTAAATGATTGATGCCTGGTGATCTGCCTTATTATTTTCCATGGTTGCATAAATATGAGTAAATCCTTGCCCAACATCCCTAATAGTTTGTGCCTCTTGTGCACTATATATTTAAGGCCTACCACCCTGATTCTACAGAAAATCACTCTTAAGATGCTCCTCACCACATTTCCAGCACTCAAACCATCTCGTACCATTATCTCTATGTTGCTGTTGTGATCTATGTCCTTGTCTATTTGTATTAAACTTCTTTTGAGGTGCCACATTTTCTTTCTCTTTCACCATGAGGCCTTGCTCTCTTAGGCTGACATTTACTTTTACATTTGTCCTTCCCTTTCCATCCTTTCTGAGATTCATTATTACACTTTGATTATTCATATAAATGCTTCAACTTCCCAATGACTTCATAAAGTCACTGAGGCTCATCATACTCAATCTGATCTCTTAATGCTAATGTCAAACCACTCAAAAATTGATGAAATTTAGCCTTCTCATCCTCAAGATATGGCACATAGCTTAATAACTATATGAACTTGGTCGTATATTCCTCATATGTCATTGATCCCATATTTATCTCATAGAATTATTTGGCCTTACTATTGTAGTACCTTTCTGACAAGTATTTCTTCCTAAAAATCCTCTTGAACTCATGCCAACTCCAGTCCTCAGTCATGATGTCTCTGACCCACTTCACATATTCCCACCAAATGTCTACTTTACCTTTCAATATGAAGATATAAATTTTGGCCTACGTGTTTTATGTGTACTCATGCAACTCAAATAATTTGTCCATCCCTAGTATCCAATCCTCTACATCTTCTTGTTTCTTTAAGTCTCCTTCAAAATTAGGTGGATTTTCTTTATTAAATTCATCAGGAAAGTATCACCTGTCACTCCTCCTATAAGGATGAAAACGATGACGATCATTATTTCTATCCAAACCAGAACTCGAATAGTGTCTATACTCATCACCCCTCCAATATAGAGTGTCCAATAGCTTGCCATCTCTTACTGTGTCAGCTCTATCTGACCTGTCTCTATGACGAGACCTACTACCATATGCCCCATAAGTGTTTTCCTCTGGTCCATGGCTGATATGGAGTGGCCCTTTCCACTGCAATTCTAACAAGCTCTGAAGAAGTATTGCATTAATTTTTGCTTGTTTCTCTTGTGCCTGTATTATCCTGTCATTGTCTACCTTACAACTCATTGTTTCTTCCTTTAAGCTTCTCAATGTGTCTGCCAAATCAGAAGAGTTCCCATCACACTTCTCATTTGATTCATAGGGAGAATCTTGCAGTGTACCATATTACTATTCATTTTCATCTTTTTCCTGCAAGACATACTATTTCATCTAAACCAAATCATAATAAACCAATGTACATTATTATAATTTGGTGAGGATACCCCATCTGCAAGATCATCCAAATCAGCGTGATACATATATAAAAATTATCATTACAACATATAAAAATATAACAACTAAGTGTACCAACACATAAACATCATTCTAGCTAGAGTCTAGTCATCACCGCATGACCACATCACTACACATATTATGACCTCATGCATTAAAACGTCAACCATACCAATCTACACAAAAAATACACAGGCATAAACATGGACAATACACAAGCGTAAACATAGACAATATACATGCATAACACAGAAAATGCACACTCATAAACATACGTAATAAAGCATAAACAAAATTTTTTTGTAACAACAAGTAGCAACATGTTACCAATCATACAATGGTGATACATGTAGGCACTTGACATGTATAAAAAACACGTAGCCAGTCATACACTCATGACGACACAATGTAAAAAAACACCATCAACCTACACATGGTGACATCATTGCAACCATGACTAACAATGTGTATATGCAACAAGCACATACACCACAAGTAGGAGAAACACATATGAAACGAACATAAAATCATGAAAAATACACCGCCCATCTAGTCCAAGGGGTGAACCATGCTTAGGTACCACTCTGTAACATCCTCATCCCACATCTACCCAAGTAACCGACCAGCCGGGGTAAACATGTGATGAAGAGTTACTATGATCAGATTCAAACTCCTATATGACCTTAAGGAAGTGGAACTGATGGAAACACACCATACATATCTTCAAAATCAACAATAGAACTCCCAGGAGCTAACCCAACCACACAAGCCTCTAGCCCCTAGGTCCCACTGTAACCCCCTAGATGCATGCATAGGATTACATCCATGTGTGTGGGAGGTTGTGGATGCATGCATAAGCCTGCATTCCTGCCTCTAGGGACTAAATTTCTTAGAACTATGCCTTCTTTTGTGGGATTTAAAGCACTTATTCCAGCACAGAGCCCAGGACAATGACCAGAACTCAATGAAAATCTCAAGAATAGAATAACACAATGAAACAATGGTGCTAAAGTAATTAGTCGAACAAGAACTTGACTAGACCCCTACTAGCCATGAAAGGAATTTTTTCAAACATATCACAAACATGTATTCTACAGGTGTAAACAACATATATAAGCATATGGGTCTCATATTTATTTTAGAATCGCTAAGAAGCATTGTTCCCTTACATCATTAGTTGTAGTATTATCTATTAGGTCATAGATACATTGTTTATTCATTTATAAATAAAAACATGGGGAGAGCTATACATCATCACTGTCATAGTACATGTTTATAACCATCATAATAAAAACATAAATCTCAAGGATAAAATAGTACATTTACACATAAAATACCAAATAGAATACCTTTTGGTACCTTTTGTCACTAAAAACAAAGGTGCGTAAAAGCAACAATTTAGAAATCTCACTAGAATAGTAATACAATTGCAACCAAAGTGAGAGGGAAATTTTTTATGGATAGTGTGCAATTACTATCAGTAAAGGTTGTGAAATGAAATATGTTGAAAATTGCACAAGAACTATTCCTAGATATTGTGCAAGCCTTGCTTTTAGGAGTTGTGCAATTCCTATCAAAGATTTCATTGAAGGAAGTGCATTAATGAATTCATCATGGATTGAGCATGTATGGGAAAGTGGATTTGACACTTCGAATCTGAGAGGAATATTTAAACCCTTTGAAAAACATTAACTAATCATGAAGTGACCATGGAATGACAAATCGTAGGATCCCCGGTAGGCTTCAAAATTCAAGTGTAAGAATTTTTTTTGAGGGTGTTGATCACAACGTCAACACTTGGCAACACACTGGTAGAACTCCAACTTCTCTATTTAGGATTTTTCCTTAAGTGCAAGGTTTCAGTATTTCTGGAAGTATTGATTCACCATGTGGATTACCTTATCTTTGCAACTTATCCTGGTTAAAGATATAATATCTTGTATTCCTTTCTCTACTGCCAGCGATCATGTTTAGTACCCTGGAAGAGTGACCTCAAGGAATCAAAAGCATCGCTTCGCTACCAGCAATATTGTTCAATACCCCAACGAATTTTTTTTCTTCACCTATCTATGTAGGAACCTTTCTCTTGTTAACCATTTTATTTATTCACTAATAGATGTGCAAAGGAACTTATTTATTTTGAAGGTGGAAGAGGGATCCTGGCTTATTTTATGTGCAAGAGAGGTTGTTACTTTTTTAAGAGATTCATATAGTGTCTGAAGTTGATATGCTCATTAAAAATTTTCTCCTTTCCCTTCTCTACATAGTTAATTTGACAGGTTGAAAAACCATTGAATATGAGGCTGAGTAAAAATGAAGATCCTAGGGAATATTCAAGCTTCGTAGTTTGACCAAAGGATTTATGTCCAGAAAAAAATGTATTTTCCATTTAGAAATCATTGAATTTAAAGAAATGTAAGTTGAGAAAAAGAAGAGGATTAAAAATTATGCAAGCATTGTTTGTCGTCAAAATTTCCCTTTTCAAGTTTTTCCACTTTGTCTTTCAAGCCGAAAAAGCGCAATTTTCTTGCACAATATTTTTTAAACAAAAGATAGAAGAAAGGACAAGGAAAAAAAAAAAAGTAAGAAGGAAAATGTAAAACTAAATGGAAAGAAGGAAGAAAAAATGACGTAAGAAAAGAAAGAAAAGACTAAATCGAGAGAAGGATAGAGGGTGGATGCAATGCAAGGGAAATTAAATGCAATTAGACTTACTCCTATCCTAATTGGCTATAAGGTCAGGGCTAAGTGTCATGGAATTTCCAATGTAACCACTATGACTGCTCTTGACCTACAATCACAAAGATATGAACAACTAAAAAAAATATAAAGCAATGTTCAAGAGTAAGAATAAAAACTTGCAAATATTTCACAATGAATTGAAGGTCTTTCGTATTAGAAGAAAGATGTTCCATATTGAATGGTTTTAATTAGTTTCAAAAGTTACCTTGTTGACTGAAATAATCATCATACAAACCTTGAAGGATTCTTGTGAATACGCATTCATTTTTTCTTTAAATTTTTGAAAACATCAAGAAATATCGAAACTTATTATTTCCAACAAATATTTCTAGGTAATATTTCTCTAACCATTCAACAAATGGATCATAATATTCAAAATAACCATTTTTAAAACCCCGAGACTCATGAGAAAATGAATTTTCAACCAATGCATTCCAATCATAAAGAGAATATTTTGAAGGGAATTTGATCTAATCTTGTTCATAAATCTTGTCAATATGGTGAGGACCTAACATAACCATCAAAAAAAGAAATTCCTCAACTATCCGAGAAGTCTATGATTAGTGAAACAATGAATCATAACAATTATCATCAGACTCACTGGTGGGACAATGATACTGTGAATGACAATTGTTAAAAATGTTGTTATGATCATATTGTTTGATTAACATATACAATTCTCGACAATCATGTATCAAATAAAACCAACTATTCATATCAAAAAATGGTTTTGATTCACCAAATGACTTAAGAAAATTCTACCACTGAAGAAGAGATATTGTTCTAGAAAGACGATTAACTTTAGGACATGCACAAGAGAGGTAAGGATATAATTAATCTTAGAAGAGTTTTTCAGGGAGGGACCCTCAAACCAAATATAACCTTTATCTTGATGATCAAAATGAAAAGCTTTGAATTTGTGTGGATTTGTACAAGATATGATATCCAAAATTGGGTCTAATACAAGGGATTCACCTGAAGAGGGACTAACAAAATAGGAATCCTTTATCTGATTAGAAATTATATCTTAGGGATTATAAGGATTAACATGAAATTGTTGAAATTCCTTCAAGAATGATGCAACAAACCTGGTGAAAATTATATGTAATAAAAGTTAAACAAATAATAACCATGGTTGATGGGACACTTATTCCAAGCTGAATGTTGGGAAAAACATCCTAGCAAGTGTTCATTTGGTTTATTATGGCTAAGGAAATTGGAAAAGAGAAAGGCAAAGGCTTTGGAAAGGAAACAATTCATGTTTGGTATATTTATTTATGAAAATAATGGAAATTAGGAGAAAAGGGAGATGAAAGGTGACAAGTTTCATGTGAGGAGGAAAATGAAGGAAAATAATGCGAAATGAAGAAAATAAAGGCCTCGTCAATAAAAAGGCTTATGAGGATTAGTTGGTACCTTTTGTCAGTTTAATTTTGGAGCTCTCTCATTATTCTCACTCTCTCTCTCTCACTCTTAGGCACTTAGAGTTTTCTTGGAGCATTTTGGCATTGGATCAAGAAGGGAAAAGAATAAAAGAGGAAGGAAGGAGCAAGCAAGGAAGAGTAGGATCAAGAAACTACTGTAGGATTATTTGTAGGTATTGATTTGCATTTGTGATTTCCTTGCTATGTTTTCCATGCATGGTATGAATGTTGTTATTTTATGTCATGGCAAGGGTTTTTCCAGGTGTGACAGTGTTTTCAGCCTAGCCTTTCCATTTCCAGATAGCCATGGTGTGGTGGAGTACTCATGTTTTGGTTAAGCTAGATTTCTGAATGGATTTGAAGTTGAGTGAGGTGGATCTCCGAAATGATACAAGACATGGCCTAGTAACCTGTGAAATGGATTGTGGGTTGCAGTAAATCTAGATAGTGTGTTGCCTCAGCGGGCCTAGGAATCCTCGACCGGTGAATGGAGGGATATACAGTAAAGCATAGAAGTGGTTTTATCTCCATCAAGCCTAGGAATTCCAGGTTGGGATATACAGTAAAGGATGGATAGTATGTCTTGGTTTAGAATCTAGTAAACCCTAGATCAGACTGTGGATTGCGGTAAATCTTGAGAGACTAGGAGACAATAAAATTCCTCACAGGGTAGATGGAGAAATGCGGTGGCATCCATGATTATTTTGGCCTAGTGATTGGGTGGTGATTATGGTAAATCCTGTGATGACATGCTCATTGTTTTGGCCTAGTGATCTAGTGTGGATTACGACAAAGCCGAATTTCTATTGATGAGGGTGAGGTGGTTTAGCCTCATGATTCCTTGGTTGGTTCTTTTGGTCTGAGTCCCAAAATCATGCTTGGAATATGGCATGGGGGTGATTCACTGAAAAGAGATTTTTCTAATCCAATCTATGGTCAAGTGGAACGTGGTTGTCCCATCTCTAGTTGATTTTTAGATTTATTAATGAGAAGCTTATTTCCTTGGTATTTGATGTGTAAATGTACTATTTTATATGTTTTTATAGCTATTCTATCCACATATAAAATAGTACATTTACACATCAAATACCAAGGAAATAATATTCTCATTAATGAATCTAAAAATCAACTGGAGATGGAACTACCACGTTCCACTCGAGCATAGATTGGATAAGAAAAATCTCTCTTCAGCGAATGACCCCCATGCCATATTCCAAGCATGATTTTGGGACTCAGACCAAAAGAACCAACTAGGGAATCCTGAGGCTAAACCACCTCACCCTCATCAATAGAAATTAGGCTTTGTCATAATCCACACTGGATCACTAGGTAAAAAAAATGAACATGCCATCACAACATTTACCATGATCACCACCCAATCACTAGGCCAAAACAATCATGGATGCCACCACATTTCTCCACCTACCCTGTGAGGAATTTTCCTGTCTCCTAGTCTCTCGAGATTTACCGCAATCCACAATCTGATCTAGGGTTTACTAGGCCCTAAACCAAGACATACTCTCCAACCTATACTGTATATCCCAACCTGGAATTCCTAGGCCTGATGGAGAGAAAAACACCTCTAGGCTTTACCATATATCCTGCCATTCACCGGTTGAGGATTCCTAGGCCCACCAAGGCAACACACTATCTGGATTTACTACAACCCACAATCCAATTCATAGGTTACTAGGCCATGTCTTCTATCATTTCGGAGATCCACCTCACTCAACTTCGAATCCATTCAACAATCTAGCTCAACCAAAACATGAGTACTCCACCACACCATGGCTAATATCTGGAAATGGAAAGGATAGGCTGAAAACACTGTCACACCTGGAAAAACCCATGCCATGAAAGAAAAGAACAACATGCATACCATGCGTGGCAAACATAGCAAAGAAATCACAAATGCAAATCAATACCTACAAAGAATCCTATAGTAGTTTCTTGATCCTGCTCTCCCTTGCTTGCTCCTTCCTTCCTCTTTTATTCTTTTCCCTTCTTGATCCAATGCCAAAATGCTCCAAGAAAACTCTAAGTGCCTAAGAGTGAGAATAATGAGAGAGCTCCAAAATTAAACTGACAAAAGGTAACAACTAATCCTCATAAGCCTTTTTATTGATGAGGCCTTTATTTTCTTCATTTCCCATTATTTTCCTTCATTTTCCTCCTCACATGAAACTTGTCACCTTTCACCTCCCTTTTCTCCTAATTTCCATTATTTTCATAAATAAATATACCAAACATGACATTTCTCCTTTCCAAAGCCTTTGTCTTTGTCTTTGCCAATTTCCTTAGCCATAATAAACCAAATGAACACTCGCTAGGATGTTTTTCCCAACATTCAGCTTGGAATAAGTATCCCATCAACCATGGTTATTATTTTTTTAACTTTTATTACATAGAAATTTCACCAGGGTTGTTGCATAATTCTTGAAGGAATTTCAACAATTTCATCTTAATCCTCCTAATCCCCAAGATATAATTTCTAATCAGATAAAGGATTCCTATTTTGTTAGTCCCTCTTCAGGGGAATCCCTTGTATTAGACCCAATTTTGGAGATCATATCTTGTACAAATCTACACAAATTCAAATATTTTCATTTTGATCGTCAAGATAAAGGTTATATTTGGTTTGAGGATCCCTCCCTGCCAAACTCTTCTAAGATTAATTATATTCTTACCTCTCTTGTGCATGTCCTAAAGTTAATCGTCTTTCTAGAACAATATCTCTTCTTCAGTGGTAGAATTTTCTTAAGCCATTTGGTGAATCAAAACAATTTTTTTGATATGAATACTTGGTTTTATTTAAAACATGATTGTCAAGAATCGTATATGTTAATCGAACAATAAGATCATAACAATAGTTTTAACAATTTCCGTTCACAGTATCATTGTCCCACCAGTGAGTCTGATGATAATTGTTACGATTCATTGTTTCACTAGTCATAGACTTGTAGGATAGTTGAGGAATTTCATCTTTTGTTGATGGATATGTCAGGTCCTCACCATCTTGACAAGATTTATGAACAAGATTAGATCAAATTCCCTTCAAAATATTCTCTTTATGATTGGAATGCATTAGTTGAAAATTCATTTTCTCATGAGTCTCGGGGTTTTAAAAATGGTTATTTTGAATATTATGATCCATTTTTTGAATGATTAGAGAAATATTACCTAGAAAGCTCTGTTGGAAATAACACGTTTCTATCTTTCTTGATGTTTTAAAAAATTTAAAGAAAAAATGAATGTGTATTCACAAGAATCCTTCGAGGTTTGTATGATGATTATTTCAGTCAACAAGGTAACTTTTGAAACTAATTAAAACCATTCAATATGGAACATCTTTCTTCTAATAAGAAAGACCTTCAATTCATTGTGAAACCTTTGCAAGTTGTTATTCTTACTCTTGAACATTGCCTTATATTTTTTTAGTTGTTCATTTCTTTGTGATTGCAGGTCGAGAGCAGTCATAGTGGTTACATTGGAAATTCCATTACACTTAGCCCTGACCTTCTCGTTGTCGCAAGTGTTGTTTTGATTTTTTTCACTCCAGCATGTATCACACTTTGGAATACTACCAAAGGAAGTTTTAGCAGACTCTTATGCATTAGTTGATCTTATATATCATAAGAATATGTCCTAGACTCTCTCTCACATCTTAGAGAAATTTCTAGTTGCACTCGACACTTGTGTCATAACTTGTATTCTAACTATCATAATGTTATGTTTCAATTGTTGAACTTCAAAAATAAGTGTCACTTTGTTGTTGTTTCAAGGTGTGCATGATTATTTTTAGTATTGCACATCCTATTGGCTTATGTTTTGTGGTATAGATGTGTGTGGTCCTATTTTTGAAATTTTTTTCATGTCTTTCTCTGGCTTGTTCCACTTATCCCACACATAGCCATTTTCGGGCTTCCCCTATCCTAAACCTTTCATAGTCAGTGGATGAGTGAATGTCTCATTTATAGTAAAAAATGGTGCATCCCTTACCATCTACAAATGCACATTTTTCCATACTAAGGGCCTCCTTGATCACAATTCATTGCACAATATTTAATTGCAATATCTTAGTCTCCTTCCTGATTACCCTTGAAAACTATATCCAATAATCAGTACTAAATTCCCCCCTAACACATGGCACAATTCTAGTGGATAGTGCAACCTCTCCTAGATCATTGTTGAAGAAAATTTTGCTCTTCCGTAACCCTTCCTCTCCCTCCTAGTGCATGGTATAGTTTTAGTCAGCAAGGCATCAACCCGTATACACTAGACTTTCCCACTGTGTAGAGAACCTCCTCAGACTTCTTACTTCTAGTCAACAATGAGACACTCCTAGACCATTGTGACTAAAATGTACACTATGCTCTCCCTCCTTCTCTCTTGGGAATTTGCTATCCTTAGGCCCCCAGTCACTTCCTCTAGAACTGCACACACATGCTTGGTTATTTTTCTTTCCCTAATGACGTGCACATTTCTGGTGAAAAGTTACTCATATATAGCCTCCTAAAATTATGAACTCCTCCAAATCATAGCTCTCCTTCTCAGATCCTACACAGGCCCATTATGATCAACCTCTTCCATAAGCAAAGTAGAAGGTATAATAATTTTTTTTTAGATTGATATTCCTTTTTCATGAGTGAACTTCATCTATAGGTGTACCATCTCAACATGATATGGTGATACTCAGGGAAGATGCCAAGGAGAGGATATAAGGAAATTACTTGCAGAGAATAAGCACAAAGAAGAACCATCATGAAGACATAAAGAGATCTTGGACCATGACAAAGTGATGGCATCTCATGTTTCCAAGTAAGGCTCCAACTCTATTCTAGACCCTTTGGAGGGTGAAGATGAGGAACAAGTGAAGATCCATCATGAATAACTTAAAGTCATAAAAACAAAGATAAGAGCTTGGAATTTCCACATTATCATGAATTTCCATTCATCTTTTTCCAAGTCATGGCTTGTACAAGTGTCATCACAATGTCATATGTGTCAATGTGTCTTCCCACATGATGTGGAATGTAATTATGTATTGCTAAGTAAATGAAGAAATTTAAATGTGTGGAATTCCAAGAGTCACACGTGGAATACGAAAGCTCACATGTGGACCAAAGAGTTAATAAAAGTTCAAAGGTCACGTAGGAACCCAAAAGTCATGAGGGTAGGTCAAGAGTCGCGTGGATATGAAATTTCATTCTTCTTATTATAAATACACCTCATAACTCAATCAAAGGGATTTTGGAGTGATAGATTTTGAAGAGTTAACCTTAGATTATCTAGCTTGGCATAGGAGAGAAGATCATTCTTTTGGAGAAGTAAGAAGTGACTTAATGTTCCACTATTGGAGCTAGTATCTCACTATTGTAACTATGTACTTCGGTCTTTCACTTAATCATAAAAATCTCATTGAGCCAACACATTTTCATGCATGTATCGTGAATATAGTAATATTATTCTTTAGATGTTTGTGGTATATGTTATGTTTAGATGTACTAAAGAAATTGAACTATTTCATTGGTTTTTGTGCTCATATTGTTGAATGTGTGTTGTATTTTATTTAATGATCATCGTGTCTACGTGAAATACTTCACTAGATAACTAAAAAATATTTCCTTTCTCGTGTGTTCCTCTCTTAGGATAGTACTGTTACTTTCCTTATATAGACTCACTCTTTACTCCCCTCTCGTGAAAGCCTCATTTTACACATTGTAGTTGATGTTTCACACTATCAACTTACTTGCTGATTTCAAAGGTTACATGCACACTCTCTTATGTAATTAATTGGAGCTAAGGAAAACCTTTGAGTTATGGTGGTTGGTTCCATACTTTGAATGGGGCTCCTACTCCAAACAATGTGAGGTCTAATTGGAACTTTACATCAGGGTGACCCCTTGTATGTTGGCAATATCTAGTACCATCAATAGGAAGTCTAAAAATAAATAAAAAATTGGTTCGATTTTGGAAAACCCTCATAGAATCCATCAAGGATTCCCATGCAATGTAGAGGTTTCTTGCAAGAGAAAACAAACAAATTCAGTTTTAAGTGATGAGGTGTCCGCTTGAATTATGGACCAAGAGGGACTTTGTTCAAAAAGCTTCCATGAGTCAACAAGCATGCATTTCAATGGATTTTGATCTTTCTATGAAAAAATGACAGAAATAGACTTGGAATTTGGTGGAGACATGTTGCATTCACTTATTCAAGGAGTTGTTTACTGGCTTGATAGCCCAATCACCCCATTTCGTAAGATGGCTAGTTGAATGGCTCTTGTATTTTCTAAAGTAATTGATCAAGAACCCTCTATTTCAGGATGATGAGAGTTGTAAGGAAAAAATAATTCACTAAAATTTTTGAGTAGCTGGAAAATGAAAATAATTGATTAGGCTTGCAGAAAATACTATTTTTGCTTGAATCTAAAGTTCCCAATTGACACATTACCTAGGTGGAAAGATCCAGAAAATGGAGAGTTCAAGATTCTATCATTTCATTCCAACCAATATGATGATTTAATTACATGGGAATAGGTGCGCATAGTAGCACATACTTACACGGGAGTACATGGATGCATTTCCACATGGAAAAATCTAACTCAATTTGAAAGGTTTGAATCCTTCATTATGTTGATCGATGCCATCACAAGATTTATATATTATTTGAGAAAATCACATTTTTTTTTGCGATATTCCAATAGGACACTTCTCATGAAAAGCCTCTCCTCATTGCGAAAAGTCACTTAGAACCTTCAAGGATTGTAGATGTGATTGATTATTTTCACAAATAGCATTGTTCCTAATCCATGGTTCACACCATTAGAGCCCATAGTTTCCATTGATGTTTAATCCCATGTCCCTTCATTAATGATTTCATATTAATGTCTCAATGACATTGTAGACTATAATTTCGACCTATGTTGGAGTTGCAAAACTCAATTTAGTGTAAGTCATAGATTGCATCTACAACAGATCAATGTTATTGTTTGGAATTGTGACTTGTACAATTGCATTGTAAATCCAATGTGAAACTCAACTATATTTAGTGTCTGAAATAAATATAATTCACATTCCCAAGCTATGACTTCTTATTCCTCATATCACTATTCACATCACCTATTTTCAACAATCGCTCATATTATCTTGACACATGATTCACCTTAGCACATTTAAAAGCCTACACTAAATGTCTAGTCATATCCATTTTATTGGCCAATAGATAACACCCATTTGAAATAAAGATACTCTCAGCAGTTCTATTTGCAAACAAAACAGTCTTGGTAATATACCATCTGCACACAATGAGCTCCCAGGATTTGTACAAAGAGGATTCACCCCTTAAGGTAGCCTTCAATAAAGAATATTGTTGGGGGGAAGAGCTAAGAAACACTATGCAACATAGATATTTTGTTCTATTAAAAACTTGTGTGCAAGAGTGGAATGACCTATTCACCTTTAAAATCCATTTAGTCAATTTAATGTCTTAAATTGTTATCATAAATTATCGACCAGAGTTAGTACTCTTGTGAAGTGTAGGTGCACTATATATGCTAGAAGCCTATATTTCTTAATTTTTTGTGTAGATTTTATATGTTGCTTTTATGATTTTATGTTTTATATTAAATGGGAAAACTAAGAACTGAACTATGAAATGAATTCTAAACTTAATTATCAAATCCTATGATGAGAATCCTACTTTTGGAAAAGATGAACAACTGATTTCAAGAGAACTAGAAAAGAAACTTCCATATTTTTGTATTTTTTTAGATATTTTATATAAATGAAATTTAAAAGAAATAAAGTAACTGCATCTAGAATAATTTTAATGCTTAAAGAATTAATTTAAGAAGGAAGAAAAGGAAATGTTTAATATTAATCTAAGAAGGAAAATAATCTATAAATTACTCTAAAGAAAATATTCTAATAACTAAAAGATGAAATTTGCAAGAAGGAAGTAAAGGAAATGTAAATTTAAGAAAGAAAACCGATCTAAAACAAGTCTATTTTGCATAAAAAGAAATCAACCTAAGTAGTCAATCTTAACTATGTTAAACTATTCCTATGCCAGAAATTATCTCTAAAACACCTATCTAGACTACTTCTAAATCTATTTGATTAAAGAATGAAAATATCTACTTACATAATCTCTAAATCTATACAAAGAATCAATCCAAACTATGTCTAAGTCTTATCAAAAAATGTATCAAAAAATTCACTCTATCTACCAAATGAAAAAATCTGTCGAAAGTAACTCTATAAAAACAGAGTATTGAATTAACTCTAATTCTATTCACAAATGAAACAAAACATTTTATTATAAGTTCTACGAAATGAAAGTATTAATCCTAATAGTATTCAATCTAAATGCCTATGCTGATTAAATCGAAAGACTGATTAAAATAAGGAAATAAAATAGAGTATTCTACCTACTATGCGAAGCTAAAATGCTTATGTAATATGAGTTATGTGATTAATGTGTGAACGAATGAGAATTTTTTTTTATTCCATGAGATATAATTGTTAACAAAATTATGACATCAATTTATTTCAGGAAATAAAAACAATTGAAGCATTTAGCTTATGCGAAAAGCACAATACTTAACTTATGAAAAACACAACAATTTAACTTATGCGGAAATGGAAGAATTTCAACTGAGAAACAACCGGATTTTAAGCTACGAAACATCTTCTGTGTAGGGGCCCACTCCAAATTAACTTCTTGAAGAACCACTTGGGACTAATTACGCATCAATGGTCTTGAACACACTTTCTCCATGCATTAATAAAAACAGAGTTTTACTGTGTGACACTATTACAAAAATTAATCCAATCTCTAGTTAAAACAACCCGGTATTTATAACAAGTTAATTTCAAGTGTTTGAGATGATCTCACCTAAAAATATTAATGGAACTAGGAGTAGAATTATTAACAGGATTGCAGTCTTCACAGGTTTCATGATTTGCTACGTGGAGAGAAAATCATGAAGCTTCCAACTTCTCGTTTGCTGGTCTTGGCCCTCTTTTTTACTAATCTTTTGCCCGTGACTCTAGGCATTATTTATCTTGATTTTGGATAGGTGAGTAGGATATAATCCATGTGTGGATCCTTCCCAAGCTACCCATATTATTTTATCCTCTCCTTCATCTTCAGAACCTATCAAACAATGTCGGCAGCTGCAGAAAAGAAGATTAGCTACAGAATTGCATGAATTTTGTAGCTAAATACACAATTCATTTAAATAATAAGAAGCATTATAATATAAAATAGAGATCATTCAAAAGCCTTCTTAGATTGAAAATGTATCAATTAACACTGATTGAACTTATGGATTATTTCAAAAAGGGAGGAAAAGTGGTGAGATAGATGTCAAAAATAGAGACAGTCTTGAGGCTCGACATACCCCCACTAAGAGACCATTGCATGTCCTCATGAAATTTCAAAATTGTGAGTCTTCACCTCATCACTGAATATGCTCTGACACTTCTGCTAGGACATCCAACTTCATCTTCTTTCCTCTCTTTGAAGTCACTCCTACCCTCGGTTTCTTCATCAGAATTTTGTACTTCAAATTTATGATTTGTCTGTTCAGGTATCTATTCCTCTTTTTAAATTTCTTATTCTTTTTGAACCATAACCCTAGATGTAGAAGAGTATTCCATTGATGGTTTTATCAATTTGGTTCTGAATCTTCAGAGCTTCATTTTCCTGCATTATATGCCTATTTAGTATCTCTAGCTCAAAAATTTCTTGCTTTAAAGTATTCACTAGAGGTTTTTGTGGACTAGAAGGCTCTTCATCAAAGTTTGATGTCTTTTCTGAATTTTTTCTTTCCAAAGATTCAATGTAACCATATATCTCTTATTGGACAGGGTCAATATCTAGAGTTCTTCTACTTGTATCATGTATGGGAGAAGAAATAATAAGTGATGGCACCTCAATATTTTCTTCTAGATCAATAGGTTTTACAACTTTTGGGAGTGGCTCTTTGGCTGCTTTGCAAAGTCTGGAGCTTCTTCTTACTGGTTGTGGAATTTTCTGAGTCTCTATTTTTTTTTTGTGTGTGACTTTGCCTTTTTCTTTCATGTTGCTTCCTTTATTTTTATTGATTTGTTTCTTGACCTTTCCAAACAACTATGAATTAATAGGAGTTTCATATTTTGATTGTGTTTGAGGTGGATGTTCATCTACAACAAGGTTCTCAACTTTTCTCTTTCTTCCTTTTTTTCCTTTGTTATCACTAGGCTTCTTTTCTTCTTTTTAATGAAAATGATTTCTGGTTAAGAAATATTCCCAAGTATATCCTATGCTCTTTAAATGAAATTCAATGAGGATTTTTGTCAATGCATGATGACGCATTGTGTTATATATTTACTGAATCCTCTTTTGAACCATCTCTTCCATATTCCTTAAACTATTTAGAAAAAAATATGGAAGGTTTATCTCTTTGTATTCTAGAAAATTTATCAATAACCTAGCATGATAGAAGAACATACAACTAAACCTTACTTCGCATGTAATAAATTTATGAATTATCAAAAGCATTTTTCTCCATTTATCCTTAAGAGTTGTGCTAGGAATTTCCTTCTTAAAAATAATTGTGTTGATACTTGGGTTTTTCAAGAAGAATTTTCATTCTTCTCCACTGTTTCCTCTATTTTTGAACCATATTTCACCCATCTTTGGAAGTCTGGTTGCTTCTGCCACCAAGGATTCTGTGACTACAAATTTGATGTCACCGATTTTAACCTTTACCGCGTCAAAGTCTCTTCCAAAATATTTTGTGACTTCCTTCTGAAACCCATCAAATTTCTCTACAAAGTTAAGCCATTTTGCCTTCTGCAGTATGTCCTTTAGCTGCAGATATCCCTCCATGAGTTTCTTTCCTACGGGCTCTGTTCTTAAAATCAAACGCATATCTTTTCCGAGAGTTTTATCTTCAAGACTGTCTCTTCCTGACTAGATAAATTGGGGGTTTTAATTTGAGCTTGAAAATGTGGAGGAGTTATTTCATGAGATGGTAGAGACGTGCAGGTAAACAAGTAAATGAGCGAGGGTTTAGGAACATGAGTGAGGTTTCGGCATAACTGAGGTTTCGGCATGGAACATTACCATTGAATTAATAATGGATGAGATCATATTTGATCGTTGAGGATATTATGATGCAAGTTTGGTGGAGAATCATGAGATTTAGATTTCAATCAGTTTTAATGATGAAATTTTGAGCTGGCAGTATACGATCACCTAATATATATATATATATATATATATATATATATATATATATATATATATATATATATATATATATCAATGTTTTGAACCTTATTATTTAAACAAATTTGTACCATACTTTGGATATAGTTAGCCTTTATTGTTTCTTCTTTGTCTTGATTCTTTAGGAGTTTTTGAGTACACTCTTCAGTATGATCTTCAATCTTGTCTTCAGTTGCTTCTGTCAAAAATTCATGTTCATCTGTGCTGCAAAGATGTATAAGAGTTGCAGAATGTAATGATAGTTGCAGAAATGCAACAATTCTGTAGCTAATCTTTATTTTTCTTAAAAAGAAAGGGAAATGCAAAGAATTTCGGATTTTTAGAATGGGGATGAAGAAAATATAAGTTGTCAGAAATCAACTCTAATTTTCACCTTGTATTTTCTGTATAAGGATGCTAATCAATGATTGGTTTTCATACTTATACAAAATTATTTTTATTTATATATATATTATTTATTTTTTATTTTTTTTATTTTTTATTTTTAGATATGAAAAAGAAAAATAAGACTAAGTTGGGGAAGAAGAAATATTCTTCTTTACCAACCTCATATCAGCATTGCCTTGAAATTTTTTGACAAACTCCTATTTTGTCAGTGGCTTATGATAGAACTTTATTCGATGTCCATTTACAAAAAGAGGAACCTTTTCTTCATCGATAGTCCTTATCCTAGCTGCTTGATTATCAAAGACTTTCAATCTCATAAGGCCCAAGACAATGAGTTTGAAATTTCCCTTGGAATTATTTGAAATTTGAGTCAAATAGAAGTGCCCAATCTCCTACCTGAAATTTTCTTTCTTTTATGTATTTATCATTCCATATGGATCTATGTTGTTGAACTAGGTTGGTCTTTTGAACTGCATCTTGCCTTATTTCATCAAGCTCATTGATTTTCTCCAGTCTATGCTTTTGAGCTTCTGACAAGTTAAGTCCCAATTTGATTGTTGTTTTGAAGGTTTTGATTTGGAACTCTATTGGAAGCAGGACTTGCTTCCCAGAAACAAGTTCATAGGGAGTATGTCCTATTGTATTCCTCCATGTAGTCTGGTAGGCCCATAAAGCTTCAAGAAGCCTTTCTGTCCAATCCTTTCTATGTAGATGTACAGTCTTTGTGAGGATTGCTTCAATCACTATATTAGTGGACTCCACTTGTCCATTTTCCTATGGATGGTATGGATTAGAATTTATGTGCTTGATTTTATATTCTTCCACGGTATTTTGCACCATTCTGGATGTAAACTGAGTTCCCTGATATATCACAATTTTCCTTGAGCCACCAAAGTGAGTAAACATATCCTAAAAAGGAAATTGGACTAAAACATTTTCATTAGAAAAAGAAAGTTATTTATATTCTAGCCATTTAGTGACATAATCAATGCATACAAGAATATACATCTTTTGTCTTGATGGTGGATTGATTGGTCCAACAAAATGCAGAGCCCATTTTTCAAGTGGTTCAATGAGTACCTGTGGTTTTAAGGGCATTTCATCTGTAGGGACAAGTTTTCCCATTCTCTGACAAATGTCACACCTTTTAACATACCCCTTGGCATCCTTGAAAATGGAAGGCCAATAATATCCTAAACGAAGGATTTTATAAGCAGTCCTTTTATCAGGAAAGTTTCCTCCACATGGCTCATCATGGCATGCCTTCAATATTTTACGTATCCCGTCTTCTCGAACACATATTCTAATGATGAGATCTGGACCTGTCTTGTATAGTTCATCATTTACCTATGAATATGATGCACTTGTTTGAATTATCCTTCTCTTTTCTCAAGGAAACAAATATGATGGTAGTTTTCCTGTGGCAAAGTAATCAACAATGTCTTCAAACCATGGAGATTTAGTATATATTGAAGAAAGATATTCATCAGGAAAAATATCCTCTACTAGTGTATCATTATTATCATTTTGAATTCTAGATAAAAATTCAACAACTGTGTTTTATTTTCCAGGTCGATCTAAAATGGTGATATTGAATTCTTGTAAGAGTAGCAACCATCTTGTGATTTTTCCATTAGTGATAGATTTATTCATTAGACATATAATTTCATAATGATCTATGTGAATGAAGGTTTCATAGCCAATGATGTAATGTCTTAACTTGTTAATAGCATGGACAACAACTAGAAACTCTTTTTCAGTAATAGTATAATTTAACTCAGCAAGATTCAAATTCTTACTTGTATAGTAGATGGCATAAGAGGTTAAGTATTTTTTCCCTAATACATCTCTCAGAGCTATATTTGAAGCATAAGTTGAGATATGAAAAGGTAATTTCTAGTTTGGTCCTCTTAAAATGGGTGCTTCAGATATATTTTCTTTCAAAGTTTCAAATCCCATTTGGCACTCAGGATTCTAGCTAAATTCACAATATTTAGTGAGCAATGAAGAGTGGAGATGCAATTTTTGTGAAGTTTTCTATAAATATTCTACAATACCCTGTAAAACCATGAAAACTCCTAACATTTTTTTGACAATTTTGGATTTCTAATTTGGAAATAGCTTCTACTTTAGATGAGTCCACCTTAATTCCATCCCCTAAAGTATGGTGTCCTAGAACAATTCCTTTAGTAAACATCATAAAGAATTTTTCTTGACTTAATGAGATATTTTCTTCTTTGCATCTTATGAGAAATTTTTCCAAATTTTCAAGAGCCTCTTCAAAATAATTTCCATAGACTATGAAGTCATCCATATACACTTCCACACAATCATGTATTAAATCAGATAAAATTCCTAATAATTCTCTTTGTAATGTTGCAGGTGCATTGCATAATCCAAAAGGAAGTATTCGGTAAGCATAAGTTCCCCATGGATAGGTAAATGTGGTTTTGTCTTGGTATCCAGGTGCTACTTGAATTTGATTATACCCACTAAAACCATCCAAGAAGGAAAAATATTTCTTCCTTGCTAATGTATCCAAAACTTGATTTATGAAAGGAAATGGAAAATGACCTTTTAAAGTAGCTTTATTCAGCTCCCTATCATCAATACACACCAGGCTCCATTTTCCATTATTTTTATGGATAATTACTAAAGGTGAAACCCACTGACTGTCTGATATTGGATAAATAAAGTTTACATTCAATAGTTTTCGTAGTTCTTCCCTTACAATTTCCCCAAGATTTGGATTCATTTTTCTTTGAGCTTGTCTGATTGGTCTAGAATTTTCCTCAATATAGATATGATGTAAGAAAGTCTCAGGATTATTTCCTTTCATGTCAGTGTACTCCCATGCATATGCAGAAGAATGTTTTTGCAATGTTTTGATTAACTCTTCTTTTTGAAATTCTTCTAGGTTTTTTTTCTGTTTAAAGTTTTACCTGGAAATATTTCAATTGAAGAATTACCAAATTCTTCCATGGAATATAAAGACATTTTTCTGGATGATAAGTATCCAATATTACACTGTTCTTGAAAATTTTGACTATTCTCACATTGTGAAGATGATTCATAATTTTATATTGTATTTAGAATTTTATTTTCTTCACTAATGTGTGAGATAGTAAAAATAGGTTGTATACCATTGTCATCATCCATCCATTCTTCATCTGCTACTTCTATCATTTTTTTTTGTTGGAGGATATAGAGTGTTTTTTTTTTTCAACTTCCATCAAAAGTAAACATATCACCAAATCTACAACTGATGAAAGCATTAGTTGTAGCTAACCAAAGTCTTCCTAATATCAATGGATGTCCTCATAAGTTGTTCTTGGGAATCAAGATCATCAAATCAATTGGATATTCCCAAGGGTCTAAGGATACATAAATGTCTTCTAATACACCATCAGGCTTGATTACTAATATGTCTGTGAATTAAAGTAATGTTGGTGTATATTGAAGATTTGGAAGCTTTAGTTGTTCCATGGTTTGTTTACTCATGATGTGTATGGCTGCTCTTAAGTCAATCAATTTATTTGAGATATCAATACCATTGATGTGTGTTTTTACAATGGGACTTCCTGGATCCAAATATTTTTGTATGGTTGTTTTTCCCAGCATGATATCTGCAATTTTTCCCACTAATTTTATTATTTTCACTTCTTTTGTTTTTATTCCTAATTTCTTTATACTTAACTCTCTTATTTTTTTTTCAAGGATTGTAATTTCCTTAATGGCTTGTAAAAAAAGGAATTTTGATACAAACATTCTTCAATTCATCTAATATATCATAGCTAGGAAACATTTTTTTTTTTTTTTTTACCCCTCTATCAATTTGTAATCTTTCAAAAAACGGAGTTTTAGATATAGATACTGAAGGTTGCTCTATGATAGGAGTTGAGTTTATTGGATCTTCTTGTGTTTGATTTTGAAATTTTTTATTCTGATAAAGAGATTTCTCTTCTCCAGAATGATTATTTATGTTTTAAAGTTTTTCATTTTGATGAATAGAAATTTCCTCATTAAGGTGGTCAGATTTTTCTTGAATAACAACAGAGGGTTTTTTATTTTCTAATATCCTACCATATATAAGTTGAACATTGTTAAGATCTAGTGGAGTTATCATATAATTTTGGAAATTATGTCCCTCCATGTTATAAATAGGTTGTGCATTTTTATTTTTTTGATTTGGGAGTGGCTGAGAAGGTAGTTGGGTTTGCCTTTGTGGAAATGGTAATGAAAGTTGTGGATTATGATTTGGAAAATGAGGTTGTTGACTGGTTTTAGGAAAATTTTGTGGAGGATATTTTGGATAAGATTGTGGATATTGGTGATATTAAGAATATCTTCCATAAGAATTTTTCATTCCTTGTGCCCAAGGCTGAGGTTGAGACCAAGGTTTCTTCCATGGCATTGATGAATTAAAATTATTTTGTGGGGGCTGCGTATACATCTAAGTGTTAAAACCATGATTTTGTGGCCCTTTCCATGGTCTTCTAGAGACAAAACAAAGAGGATCTACTGTATGTGGGGCTATCTCTTCTTGGAAGAAAACTTTAAGACCTAGTATAGAATGACATTTATTTTTTTCATGATTTTCTGTGCATATGACACAGGACTCTATGATTTTCAAATCAAGAGGACATTCTCTTAAGGCATGTTTCTTTCTGCATTTAGGATAGAATATAGATAAGGCATCACTTTGATCTCTTTGCTTGTTTTGCAATTTTGAGGTGTCTATTTGTTCACTAAGACTCCCCAAAATATTTGTTTTGAATTCATCAAGAAAATTCCCTATTTCTGCCCTACTTATTATTCCAGCTGCATATTTATTCACTCTAGAGAGAACAAGATCTCTTGTATTTCTTCCAATTCTTGATTTTCCTCTTGAAAGATGTATGCATAATTCAGAGATATCAGATAATGGCAATTGAGAAATGTATCATTTTACAATCATATTAAGAATATCTATCCATTCATCTCTAATGGATTTCAACATGAGAGCTTTTAAAGTATCTTGATCCAAGTTTTCCATTTTAGCTCTTTTTAAGTTGTAATTTAATCTCTCAATTAGGTCCTCTAAGTTTTCAACCTCTCTTTTGTCATCTTAAAAACTTAATATTTCTGACTATGAGGTATGCAATAATCATGATATTTTTGCAATAGTGGACTCTTCATCTCCTCCCATGTCCCAATAGAATGTGTTATTAAGCCCATGAACCATTTAATTGCTACACCCATAAGTGTTGCAGGAAACAATTTCAATTTTTGAGAATCTTGTAAGTAGTCATATGATCTACATAAAACCTCAAATTCAAACAGAAATGTTTCAATATATTCATTCCTTAATCCATGAAAATTGGGAAGGATGGAAGTTGAGATATTCTTCATTGTGGCAGTTGTATCCTCATCAAATATGGGAAATCCAACAAGGTATTATCTATTTTCATCTCTATTCTCTTCACCTCTTCCTCTTCCTCTAACTCATCCTCCTCTATTTCCTCCACCTCTTCTACCTCCTCCTATTATTAAGGCTTCTCCATTCAAATTGTGTACTTCTCCTCCTCCTTCTCCTTCTCCAGCCAATGTAGATTTCACAGAACTAATATAGGGTTCTATTCTTGGAGTTATTTGTTCATCTTCAGTTCTTCTATCAATGGTATATTGAAGAAGATTTATTATTCCTCTTCACTCTGGATCTATAGCTCTTGAGCTAAGATTTATTCTCCTGTAGAGGTTAAAAATATTACTCCTTCTGTTGGAGATCTAGGATATTCTTCTTCTAGGACTGCTTGAATTGATGAAGTTGGAGAGTCTCTAGGTTTAATGTCTGACCTTAAGACTTCAATAAGTCTATGTTTTAAGAATGGAATATGAGTTTGAGATGGTGGTGTGGCACTACGAGGTCTTGGTGGGGTGAGTGGTGTTGTTGGGATAAAACTTATAACTCTAGCTACAAATATACCCCTATAATATCTTTCTCTACGCATGTCATTAATTTATTTTTTTATATTTAAGAGATAATGCTCCTAATTACACTTCCCCGGAAACGACGCCAAAATGTTTAGTGAAATTAATTTCTTAAATTGCTATCATAAATTATCGACGGGAGTTAGTAATCTTGTGAAGTGCAGGTACACTATATATGCTAGAAGCCTATCTTTATTAATTCATTGTGTAGATTTTATATGTTGTATTTATGATTTTGAGTTTTATCTTAAATGGAAAAACTAAGAACTGAACTATGAAATGAATTCTAAACTTAATTATCAAAGCCTATGATGAGAATCCTACTTTTGGAAAATATGAAAAATTTATTTCAAGGGAACTAGAAAAGAAACTTCTATCTTTTTTGTATTTTTTTTAGATATTTTATATAAATGAAATTTAAAAAGCAAGAAAGTAACTACATATAGAAGAATTTTAATTCTTAAAGAATAAACTTAAGAAGGAAGAAAAGGAAATGTTTAATATTAGTCTAATAAGGAAATTGATCTATAAATTACTCTAAAGAAAATATTCTAATAACTAAAAGATGAAAGTTACAAGAAGGAATAAAATGAAATGTAAATTTAAGAAAGAAAACCGATCTAAAACAAGTCTATATTGCATAAAAAGAAATCAACTTAAGTAGTCAATATTAACTATGTTAGACTATTCCTATGCCAACAATTATCTCTAAAACACCTATCTAGACTACTTCTAAATCTATTTGACTAAAGAATGAAAATATCTACTTACATCAGCTCTAAATCTATACAAATAATCAATCCAAACTATGTCTAAGTCTTATCAAAATATGTATAAAAAACTTCACTCTATCTACCAAATGAAAACATCTGTCTAAAGTAATTCTATGAAAATAGTGTATTGAATTAACTCTAAATCTATTCACTAATGAAACAAAACATTTTATTCTAAGTTATATGAAATGGAATTATTAATCCTAACAATATTAAATCTAAATGACTGTGCTGAGTAAATCGAAAGACTGATTGAAATAAGGAAAGAAAATAGAGTATTCTACCTACTCTGCGAAGCTAAAATGCTTGTCTAATCTGAGTTATGTGATCACTGTGTGAACACATGCGAAAAATGGTTTATTCCATGAGATATAAGTGTTAACATAATTATGAAATGAATATATTTCATGAAATCAAAACAATTGGAGCATTTAGCTTCTGCAAAAAACACAGTACTTAACTTATGAAAAACACAAAAATTTAACTTATGTGGAAATGGATGAATTTAAACTAAGAAACAATAGAATTTTAAGCTACGAAACCTCTTCTGTGTAGGGGCCCACTGCAACAGAATGGCTTGAAGAATAAATTGTGACTAATTACATATCAATTGTCTTGAACATGCCTTCTCCATGAATTAATAAAATTAGAGTTTTATTGTGTGACCGTCTTGCAAAAATTAAGCTTATCATTGGTTAAAATAGCCCAGTATTTATAACAAGTTAAGTTCAACTGTTTGAGATGATCTTGCCTAATAATATTAATGAAACTAGGAGTATAATTCTAAACAGGATTGTGTTCTTCACAAATTTCATGATTTGCTACGTGGAGATCAAATCATGAAGCTTCCAACTTCTCGTCCATTGGTCTCGACCCTCTAATTGAATAATCCTTTGACTGTGATTCTAAGCATTATTTCTCTTGATTTTGGACAGGTGAGTAGGACAAAATCCATGTGTGGATCATTCCCAAACTACCCATATGCTTCAATCCTCTCCTTCATCTTCAAAACCTGTCAAACAATGTCGATAGTTGTAGAAACATAGATTATCTACAGAATTACATGAATTTTGTAGCTAAATACAAAATTCATTTAAATAATAAGAAAAATTATAATATAAAAGAGATATCATTCAAATTCCTTCTCATACTGAAAATGTATCAATTAACAGTGATTGAACTTATGGATTATGTCAAAAGGGGAGGAAAAGTGGTGAGATAGATGTCAAAAATAGAGACAGTCTTGAGGCTCAACAAGATCCAAGGACACAAAGTTGGGATATGTGGAATATTTAGTACAACTCCAATAGGTGATAATCACATGATAGTGAAAATTGGGCCCTATAACGTCTTCACGATTTGTCTACAGAGGAACCCTTTGATGTTTTCCCCAATTTAAGCCATGATGGGTTTTGAGATCCAATTAACAAATCTAATTGGAAGACTCAAATTTAGTCACAAATCCATTTTTTCTTGCCTATTTTTCCATCCAAATGTTGTGACCTGTGTGGAACCCTGAAATGTGACTTGTCAGTCACAAAATTGAAGTCTTAGTTTTCATCTATGAATGTGACTTAGCTTGAGTAACATTTCCAATTGTGACCATACCCATTAAACTTCCGAATGTGTCTTTTGCTAGCAAGACAAGGTGGAATTAGGCCTAATTCGCAAATCAAATTTATATTTCTTGACGTTTCTCAATAAATTTGCAACCTTCAATAGGAGTGGAGTTTTTGATAACACTGTGAGCTAGGCTTGTGACTTGTTAATATTTTCCACCCTTCCAGGTCAGAATCACACCTACAGACCATAGTGGAACTATGATAACAAAATACAACCTACATTGTGTATTAAAGATTCATTCCATATGTTTCAATGCGATTCTAACATGCAACCCCTACTAAGGCCATCACATGTGATGGATTCAATACACAAACCATAAGTGCAACCTCTCCTCTAGTAATTTTTATTCTTGTGATATTTGTGGAGGAATAAAATCAACTACTTTTCTATCTCTGCTGGAGAGGTAAATCCCATCTGTGGACAGTGGCAATCCCACTAGCCCTATAGTGGGTCTAGCAATAAACAAAACATGCTACGATATCGATTCCTAGTTACAAAAGACAAAGCTACGATAGATAGCCTACCTCAAGTCCTACGTTGTTTTTGTCGAAGAAGAAGTGCTGCTTCCCGTTCCTATCTTGACAGATCACAATCCTTTCGCTCATCGTGTCTGGAAACCTGTACACATGCAGAGAAGAAATGAAAACATACAAGGTAATAATTCAAACATGTAACTATCAATTAGTCAGAAAATATTGAATCAAACTGCATTACACAAATAATAAATACAATAATGGAACCAATAACATAGTCGAGCATATATTAAAATGTGAAAGAAAGATTGCAACCGAGTTCTGATGTCACGTTCTTCCTTTGGCAGGGCTTCCAGTGGAGTGTGTCTCACAAAGCTTGTCGGAAATTTAGACAACTCTCTCTCTCTTATGGGGTTCTCCTTAGCTCTACTTTCAATAGTCTCTCAGCTATAGTTTTCTTCCCAAATTTTCAGCTAGGTTGAAAATAGAGAGGGCAGGCTTTTATAGAGGTAGAAGGAGAGGTTAGGCTCCCTATAATCATGGGGGAGAGTCATATCTCTTAGGAAGGTTCCATGAGAGGTGGAAAACCTCTTCCTAAACAAGGAGATCCGGAGCCAAACAACCCAACCTCTTTTTGATGATTGATTCCCGAGGTGGTTAAAGGAAACTTCCGCGTCACTTTGTTAAAAAACATTCCAAAACAGGTTGGCGCAAGTACAACACAGGGACAGAGTGCCAGCTGGCATGCCCACTAGTGTATGTTTTCCCCATTAGCACAAGGGATGAAATGGCTACTCTCGCCAATGCCAAAACATGGGTTTTTGGGGCTTTTCCGGCAGCGCCCGATGACACCTCTTGCCCTTATGCGATGATTCCATCATGGTGCTTGCTGCGGGGACATTTTACTGTTCATAGGTCATGTGAATAGTCTCTAGATGTACGGGGACAAGGGATTTCTTGGTTGGTGACAAAACCGTAACAGATGCCCCCCGAAGCATGAGGTCCGAGAGAGAGGGAGGTGAAATGCTTTAATGAGAACACGTTCAATCGAAACACTTGCCACCTATGACTCGAAGTAGCACAAATACGACACCGATATTCTGACATATGATATGTGGCATGCGGGCGTAGCTCATCCACAATAAAAGTGCACATGTAGAAACTTGAACAATAAAGATGAGTTAATTCACCTAGATTATCTGATTACACACTATTTGAGCTTCATTCATAATACATAACCTCTTCTACCATTGATCATTAATTGCGGAAATATAAACAATCGCATGCGCACATTAAAACCATAAACAATCACACATATAAACACAGTATTTATGGGAAAGCTTAAAGCTGAAAACCCCCAACTATCCGTATATTATAATGATAGAGATCATGTAACAATCATTGTACAAACTCCTCACAAGCTCTCAGTACAATCTCCAATTGTTACATACTACATGTTTGGTATCAACAAGTCACAAGTTCAAATTTCTCCACTCGTTAGTTCTATATATTGCGCAATCTTAAGATGAGCATCGTGAGATCTAAGTTCAAATCTCTTCGTTGCTTGTATCGCGCAACTTTTATTGGCAATCTCCATCAATGTGTGTGCAAATTTCATGCACAGCCAATAGTCACAACTAATAGTAGACTCACCCTTTCACCCACCTCTAACACTGGTCTCCACTGAACTGTCCATGCATTGCAGTTAACTGATGTGTTATTTAGTTGATTTATTAGTTAATAATTAGTGAATTAATTAATAATTAATTCACACCACTCATCAATAGTGTATTTATCAGTTAGACTAAATACAACTAGTTCAACTAAGTTAAACCGAACACAACTCCACCAACTGTCTCATCAACTCCACCAAACTCTGCCACATGAGTTCTAACTGAAGTCAACCATGCAATAGCTCAACTAACCCTTAGAAAAAGCGTATTTCCTTCTATAAACTTCATGTGCCACATCCAAGCATCAAACTGAAGTGCTCCAAGAGGATAAGACAACGTTTATAGTCTAAATATTATTAAGGGTTAATAATATTTGACTGTTCTATTTTTAGCCCCACAGTCTAAAAATAGAAACTGCCCAATGTCTAAAAATAGAGGGCCATCTATTCTTACCAACTCGACCAATCATCCATAAATAGCATCCTGCAACTCATAGACCATGATCCATATGTCTAAAAATAGACATAGTCTAAAAATAGACTTTTGCGCCAAAAATAGCCTGCGGGCCCACTTAGTGAAGGCGACTTCATTTCACTAAGCTCCATCATCTTGTTGCATTTTCAACACTCCCTCTCAACAAGATATGGATTATCTGTAACCCCTATCCTGCCTCTGTGGTATTCGAATTTTCTCCTGGTGAGCGCCTTCGTCAAGATGTCAGCATCCTGATCCTTCGTGGGAATGTATGAAAGTAACATGATCCTCCGGCCGCACACAACTTCTCGATATGATGGCACCGATGTCGGCGGTGTTCGATCTATCATGAACACCGGATTACGAGTTTAATGAAACCTCAAATATCACAATAAACTGAGGCGGCTCCAAGGTGACCCGAACGCGCCGACTGTGGATCTTTCCTCATCCATATAGCCTCGCATGCGCCCAAGCTTGCTGCCACATACTCGGCCCTCATCGAATCGAGTGCCACGCACTGCCTTCTCGCTCACCAAGAAAATGTTGTCGACCCGACACTGTTTATGCGGGATCCTTCGCATGTGTTCTTTCTATTCGTTGGGCCCCGCCTGACCGTACATCCGTGAAGCCACATGGCTTCACCTCATCCTCCTGTCTGTACCACAAGCCATATCCCGATGTGCCTCTAAGATAACGCAATACATGCTTGCCTGCCTTCCAGAAGAGCTTGGTAGGCTTAACCATAGCTTGCGAAAGCTGGTTAACAGCATAGCATATATCGGGTCATGTATTGACCAGATACATAAGTGACCCCACCAACTGTCGATAAAAAGTGGCATCCACTACCTTCGCTGAAGTAGCATCCTCCTTCCTCCAACCTCCAGGAAAAGGAGTATCAACAGGGCCATAGGCCCATGCATGTTGAACTTCCCCCGCATCTCCCCCGTACACGTTAATTTTAGAAACAACAACGACCACTGCGCCGCTGGGTACCTAATCCCAGGAAATAATGAAGGAGGCCTAAGTCCTTCATCTCAAACTCTCTAGCAAGATCCTCCTTGCATGAAAGTATCAACAGCTCATCACCCGTCAAAATCAGATCATCTACATATAGTACAATGATCAGCAACTTCCCCTCCACCACAATCTGGTACAGGTTAGGATCCGCCTCACTCTTGGAGAATCCAAGTCCGGTGAAATAAATGTCTATCCGTGTGTACCAAGCACGAGGTGCTTGTTTCAACCCATACAGCGCTCTCTTGAGCCTGCACACATGCGACTCGCTGCTGAAGATCTCGAAACCTTCGGGCTGCTCTATGTACACCTCCTCCTCAATGACTCCATTGAGGAACGCAGTCTTCACATCCATCTGATGAATGTGCCACCCCATCTGCGCTGAGAGAGCAAGAATCATTCGTATGGAAGAATACCTTGCGACAGGTGCAAAGGTCTCCTCATAATCGATCCCCTCTATCTGTGAAAAGCCTCGGGCAACAAATCTCGCCTTGTACTTCTCCACACTCCTGTCAGTTGCCTGCTTCACTTTGTAGATCCATTCCGAACCAACCATTGATTTCCCCTCTGGTCGCGGGACAATCTCCCATGCACTGTTTCTGACAATAGAATCATATTCTTCCACCATGGCATCTACCCATGCAGGGTCCTCCACAGCTTCCTCGAAAGAGGATGGCTCTTATTTACACATTTGTTTACAGAGCCTAGGTATCCAAGTAGTACGGGTCTTGGTGACGCTTCCTCTGTCACACCGTGGTGCAGGGGGGTGGTCCTACAACCTTCTTCGCATTCGAGCCGCCCGCTCGTACCGTAGTGCCCGCCTCTTATGGTCACGCCGATGAGTGGTCTTTTCCACCCAGGAACTTCCCTTGTGGTCGATCCACATCTCGAGGCCTCATCTCAGAACTAATAGCTCTCCCGCATGCAAGTGTGGCCCTTCGACAAACACGCGATTTCTCTCCTCGAAATTTGATATCCCTACGTACGTCGGGGGCCTTGCGATCGTTTCGAAAACAGACGATAGCGGGGCGCATTGCCACATTACACAACATCCCAACCTCCGCAGTCGGCTCCAGCTTCTTCCTGGCATCCTTCGTCACATGAATGTAAACAGGTGAACCAAAAATCTTCAAATGGGAAATATCAGGCCTCTTACCAGAAAACGCCTCCTCGGGTGTACTCATGCCAAGTATCCTGTGAGGACAACGGTTCTGCACATATACTGCAGTATTGCATGCCTCTGCCCACAAGTGAATGGGTAGGCTCTGATCATGCAACATCGCATGTGCAGCACCCACGATCATTCTGTTCTTCCACTCGCAACCTATTCTGCCGTGGGTTAAGAGGTGCTATGAGCTCTTCTAATTCTTCGCGCCGCGAAAGTCCCCTTGAATTCGCCGCAGATGAATTCACCACCATTGTCGCTCCCAAGAGCCTTCACCTCCCCCCCATTCCTTATCAACCAGCCGTCTTCGAATAATCATCAACAAAGATCACGTAGTACTTGTGCTTTGCTGTCGAAGCAACTGAGAAAGGACCACACACGTCTGTGTGAACTCTCTCAAGGATCGTCGTGGTGCGAATATCCTTCTCGTGAAAGGTGGCTTTCACATACTTCCCTAAAGTACACCCCTTGCACTGATCTGACTGCGCAAGAGTGCCCTTAGGAAGCCCAGTAGAAATCTGCTGCAGAATCTTCAAAGCTCCATGGTGAAGGTGGCCCAATCTCCTGGCACATGTACCGCCATCATCCTCGTTCACCACCGCTCACGTTGCTGTCGCCACCTATCTACCTGCAATTGATAAAGGTTTTTAACTCGAACCCCTATCCTCCGGGTCTCACCAGTTGCCTTACTGCGCAGGAAAGCCTTTCCCTCGCTAAAGACAACATCATATCCCTTGTCTTCTAACATCGCCACAGAGATAAGATTCTTCTTCAATCCTGGAACATGTATCACTTCCTTCAATACGAAGGGTTTACCAGACTCCCTCTCAAAGGAAATGGTACCGATACCGGTCGCACTGTATCTACCATCATCGCCCATCTCGATGTGCACTCCAAGATCTTTCTCATCTAGATCAGAAAACAAATCTCGATCTCCTATCATGTGAAAAGACGCACCACTGTCCAAGAACCAAACTGAACCCATCACACTTGATACCAAGCATGCGATCAGTGAAAAATCCAGCTCAAACTGCGAGGCTAAGGCCTCTCCCGCTGCAGATCCAGCAGCCTGCTTATTTTTCTTCTTCTGCGGAAAATTTGTGGCATAATGTCCGTGTTGGTGACAGTGAAAGCACTTCACCTTGGACATGTCCTGCTTCTTGCCTTTCGCACCGGAATGAGAAGCTTTCTTTCTCTTCCCCTTCTTTTCTTTGGCAGCCAAAGCGCAATTCTCTTCATCAGAGTTCCTTGATGAAGATCCGTCCCTGGTACTCTGCCTTATCTCCTCTTGCACAAGATCCGACCAAAGTCGCTCCCATCCTGGCAATTTCTCCCGACCATTGACAGAGTCCTGATAGGAATGCCAACTCTTCGGAAGCCCAAGGAGAGCCAAGCTCACCAAGTCCTCATCATCTATAGTCACCCCCACACTTCCCAGCTGATCCTTGCATTGGGTGAACTTTGTGAGGTACTTGGGCATA